>HG992188.1:6227500-6502488 GCA_905220545.2 Melitaea athalia
AAAAAACCAACTTCAATTACATCGATCCAGTAACACAACGCATGTAGACGAAAAAATAGTCAAGTATACGAATTACTAAATATTACAAAAAAATACTAATCAGATATCAATAAATTTTAAATAGAACCACATAACAAGCAGCAGCTTTCGATTAAAAAAGAATCATAAAAATCATTCCATCCAGTATAATCTAATACACATTTAAAAAATTGTCGAATTGAGAACCTCCTCCTTTTTTTGAAGTCGGTCAAAAACACAAACCCGTTTTCACTAATGGTTATTTTTACTGTTCTTTTATGTTTTACTTCTATGAACTCTATCATGTTTCATATTCCTGCGTATTTTTAATAATACATGTTATATATTTCATAACAAACTAATGTAACAGAAAAAGAACTTTTCAAATCGACCCTTTCATCATTGTTTATCATTTTCAAACGTTGTGTGTGTATTACGAAGTGATAATACATTAAACAGTGTAGTTTTTAGGGTAAAGGCCAAATTTTCCTACTTGCATATTGTTTCAACGGTGGCTTATTTTCTCGCAATCATATTCAATTATGTTTACCTATGCTTAGTACAGAGAAACTTGATAGCATCGTATGTACTCGAATTAATTATACATAATACATTATACCTATGCGGATAAACAATAACTAAAGCTATTATATTACGCATTCCTTGTGGGCAATAAATAAAAACCGCAACATAGAAAAACGTTTGAAGTAAATAACTAGCGAGCCATTAAGGCCACATAAGGTCAGAAATTCAGGAGTCGAATGATTTAAAAATACTTTACATACATTTCATTTCAAAGACCTTCCTTTATTCCAATGTCGAGTAACTTTGTAACGGAAGCTGTGAGGCTGACATTCAGAGCGTTTGAATTTTTCATGATATTGCAGTCACTTCGTCACATCGGAACGTCGTCATTGCTGCAGGATTCATACAGTGAAAAATTGAAAATATATTTTATTGCATACTAAATAACTTATGGTCGTTTTTTACAATTAGATAATATTTTTATTAATTACAAAATAGCCACTTTTTTTAGTTTCAATGAAATTAAAATATTAAATATAATAGACAATTATTTTTTTTAATTTAATTTAAAAAAAAAACATGTATTGAGTGGTTATCCACAACTCTACATTTGTATACTTACATATATCAATGTAATTTCCTTGAGTTTTCAGCAATATTTGCCGACGCGTGACAAATAAACATTAAACGAACAAAGAAACGGCGTATGGTTTAATGAACCTTTGGCATCGGTTTGTCATACTAAAGTAAGCATTAAAATACTTTGGATCATTAAACGAGTCACTTTTATTTCTACACCATTTAAATTACTTGAATAAATGAATATCAAAAATTAAATATAAGGTACCTACTCAACAATAAAAAATGAAGAAAAAGACAACAAATTTGAATATATGACACATATAGGCAATTAATATATAAATTTCTTTCTACAATTGTGATGATTGTGATATCGTTTCGAAGTATCCAGTAGATTCCCATTAATTGAATAGTGCCGCCCGTTCTTCTCTGACTTCCTTCAAATTCAACATGTTATTTCTTAGGATGTTTGTAATTACGTAAACGTAACGGAAAATGACATTTAATGTTCAATAGCCTACCCATACTCCTGACCCAGAAACCTAAAAGTAGTTTAAAGTTTCCTATTCTCCAATTGAGTTAACTAGACACTAGTACCTACTATTAGAGCTATCTTACACGTGCCTTAAATATGGTAATTGTTAGTATCTATAGTATACATTACATTGTAGTTAGTATTATACTTACCACCATATTATTTTACTTTTTAATTTAATTTCACACTTCAAAGCGTTCGACGAAAAACGCTTCACTCACAATTAGTTGCAAATTCAACTATTAGTGATAAGACATATCGGGAGCTATATAATCCGATAAATTGTATCTTAATCAATGGCTCTAGATAAATATAACGAAGAATACTTATCAGAATCGATTTATGCTATAATATTTTAGATAATTTATATGATAAAATAGCGATTTTAGACACTTCTGCGGCGAAACGGAAACTGATAATGAGTAAACTCCAGTAGATGAGACAGACAAGTGGATAATTACCGGCGAATGATTTAGGTACTTATCAAAAATGTTACAATTATTGTTCTCAAAAACATGGCTATTAACGCCATTAATTTTAATTAAAGTAATACCTACTCCTTTTTTCTCTTCTCCTTTAATGGAAATATTCTAAGATTCTATTAACATATTTAACTTATTCGTAAATGAATAAGCAAAAGGTTGTCGACCGTCTGCAGTACGAAGATCAATGGGACGTAGTTTTAATTATGAGAATTTTAATAAATTTCTTTTAACTGAAACAATAGTTTTTACAAAATAATTATTTAATTGGTGCCTAAATTGAGTCTAATAACAATATATCGTTTCAAATTTCTAGGAATTATTTTCGATTCGTTGTATTTTTTATTAGACGGCGCGTTAGCGCAGCGGTCACAGCACTGGCTGTTGCGCTGACGGTCGCGGGTTCGATCCCCGATCACGACAGACATTTGTATCTATACTAATATTATAAAGCTGAAGAGTTTGTTTGTTTGTTTGAACGCGGTAATCTCTGGATCTATTGGTCCGATTTGAAAGATTCTTTCAGTGTTAGATAGCCCATTTATCGAGGAAGGCTATAGGCTATATATCATTACGCTAAGACTAATAGGACCGGAGTCCACGCCGACGAAGTCGCGCGCAGAAGTTACTTAGACATATACATGTTTGTCGTGGTCTGGGCGTTTGTGCTCGTGTATTGTGTTTGTTTCTGGACCCCCGACACAGGTGAAAATTATACTGGGGACCGTTGAGAGTGAAGCGTTTACTTATTTATTTCACATGATTTATAATAAGCAAAAAAATTAATAAAATGCTTCTTTTTCCTATACATAAAGTAATTATTGAATTCATATCCGCAGGAATTAACTATATTGGTGCATAGTCAATACGAAATTCTCTTGCAATTTGTTGCACACTCACCTCTTGATTTTGGCTCTGAGCCCGAAGTTACACAAATGATTGCCGTTTCTATCCGGTATATAATGGGTATATAGTGAGAACTGCGTAAGGATAGAATAGCTTATCATCAAATATTATTATTAGGTTTAAAAGTAAAACTATAAATGTATGAATTTTATTAAACTTTTGCTTACTATTAACATTCTCTACTTTTTTATTTCTTTTTACTTATAATTTAAATATTCTGACTTTAACGAAACCGACTAGTCACTGGGATCTTTATTTTTACATTACGTTAAAAATAACAGCTGCGCTAAATTATTGTCAATTGACATAAATGTACCAAATAACATTGTAATTAACCAGTTAAATAGCCTGACCTAAATATTTGATGTAAGTAGGCGCAGTTTGAAAAATTTCGAGTTCGCAACAGTTACAATTAAGAACTTTTAATGTACCTATTTCGTCTTCTTGATCTCGTCTATATGGCTTAGCGCCAGAGAATAGAAAAAAGTATCGGTACTAGACTGTCGTGAGTTAAAACTGGTGCTGGCCAGTGGCCGCTGATTGTGAGTCTCCAAGTTAGTCTCCAAGTTAGTTAGTCTCCAACAGGGTTGTCTTTAGACTTCATTTTATGCTCGGTTTTGAAGTAACATTGCGAGGAAACCCGAATATATCGGAACATATTATGAAGGAACAAATTTATAATTTTTTTTTATTATTTTATGTAAGGAATTAAGGTTCCAGTTCAGTATTAAAAATATTCTTTCAAATTCTTCAAATTGAAGTACTGTGCTATTCTTGCTCACTTTGACTGTCGCGTCTGACGAATTTTATCCTTATAAATATATTTCTGGAATTTTCATAGATTTTTAATTCAGCTTTAATTTATTACTACACCTATGTATAGGTACCTAATGACAACAAGTTGTGTGTTTTCAAAACACTCGTGGTAAATCGTTTTTTATACGTTGTGTACTTTCAAGCAATATTGACAACAATACAACTAATAAACAGCGACTTTTAGAAGTTTGATTAATTTTCAGGGTTCTGGGGCCCAAACAGTGTCTGCCAATGATTGCTTTATTATTGCCAATTAACTTCGATAACCACTAGGTTGAATCGTCAAGATGAACGCTGTATCCACAAGCATTTTAATAATAATTTTTCAGGATTTTTTATTATTCTATTCGTTGTTATGTTGCCTTGCTTAATGCAATAAGACCGCCTTTTGTATTTTGTTAACAACATTCGATTAAACATTTTCTAAAGGACTTTATTAAACACTAAATCAGGTCAGATATCAGGACCAAAGTACTTTGTAAACATGACGACGACGCAATAACGTTCTTATCGTCTTATCCTATTATTTGCAACTTTCCTGACGTCTGTTTCGTCCTATATTTATACATATAACAAAAGAGATTATATTTATATGCTCCTACATTTCTTTGTCTGAATACCTATATTAATTTCTTGTTAATGGCAAATAAGGGTAGCAAACATGCCTTCTCGTGTTAGAATGCGTATATTCTAATCACTCGTATAGCAATGCTACAAGCCTAAAACTCACAGATATGAAGAAGTTACCAAAAACTTCCAAACCTCTAATTAAATGAATGTCAAATTGTGGAGTACTTGCAAATAACAACATAATTTTGGACCAGATTAAAATTTAAAACAAAGACCTATGTACTTATTTATTTACAATAAGTTACAATTAGGTCACCCTTGAAGAGTTATTGTGGTTTTCAAAAAACTACTTACGGTGCAGTGGTAAAAGCATTGTTAAAGGTACTTATTTACTTAATGATAAGTCTTGACCTAACTATATCATATACATTTAGCAGGATAAGTCATTTCCACATTATATTGTTGCATATAGCAGGAGAGCTGGCACCAATTTTTGGGTAGGTATTTGAGGCAAGCTGAAAACTTGGTCCATACCTCTCCTGATATACCCCAACTCGGAAATACAGACCTGGCTGGTGAGTAGCGGGGCTAAATAAACCCCTAAATTTTTTAAAATATTATTTTTTTTCTTCAAAAAATATGTTTGAGGCAACGTACAATTTATATATATGTTGTAGTTTTATATTTAAAAAATTAAAAAAAGTTAAGCCAGACAATTTTGTCAGGGTTTTTACATTGCCAGGCTACTCACTCGCACCTATACATAACTTTTTAGATCACCTGGCAGGTTGAAAGCCCCACCAAAATGAACTGTATTTTTGGGAATAGTATTCTTTTGTCATAAATAATGTCCTATAAAAATTTCAAGTTGCCTCAAAAACATTTTTTACATATTTTTGCAAAATATTTTTGCACGCGTCTGGCAATGTAAGAACCCTGACTAAATTGTCTGGCTTATTTTTATTTTTATTTTTTAAACATAAAACTACAACATATATAAATTGCATGTTGCCTCAAACATATTTTTGGAAAAAAGAATAATAATATTTTTAAAAATTTAGGGGTTTATTTAGCCCCGCTACTCAGCAGCCAGGTCTGTAGTTCCGAGTTGGGGTATATGAGGAGAGATATGGACCAAGTTTTCAGCTTGCCTCAAATACCTACCCAAAAATTGGTGCCAGCTCTCGGACCAATATTACATTTGTCCCATTCGGTGTGGAGACCCTTGGTCCGTGGGGTCCTAGCGCCATAAGGCTTATCACGGAACTAGCTAAAAGGCTAGTCGACATCACAGGAAACCGAAGAGCTGGCAGCTACCTCGGACAAAGAATTAGTCCAGCTATCCAAAGGGGAAACGCTGCCAGTATCTTCGGAACCTTGCCTAAAGTGACTCCTTTTAATAATATATTTTAGTTATTACATTATATTTTTTAAGGTTTTTAATTTTAGTTTTATTGTTTTAGTAATGTAGTATATATTTTTATATTTTGTTGTAATTCAATTTAATGGTAACTTATGTCTATACTTATATGTAATAATAAAATAATTGATAAATTTAGCAGGATTCTCACCTAATACACACATATAATCATAATTTCTAAAATTGAACGCATGCAGCACATGCTGATTGCTGTGTAC
Source organism: Melitaea athalia (assembly GCA_905220545.2). Lineage (NCBI taxonomy): Eukaryota > Metazoa > Arthropoda > Insecta > Lepidoptera > Nymphalidae > Melitaea > Melitaea athalia. The sequence continues at coordinate 6,233,570 of HG992188.1, forward strand.
AGTTATGTGTTTTTTTAGATATTTATACTTATGTTGTAACTTAAAATAATGTATGTACCAATATTGTAACTATTAATAAATATTTATGATATTTTCTAGCTTGTAACAGGTCAAAATACACCTCATAATATCTTTTTTTATTTTAGTTTATTGCTAATTAGAAATAATCTACATTGAATAAGACCGTGATCTTCTAAAGAACTTAGTTTTAAATCATACTGAAGCGTATAAAAAAAATGAACTTGGTCAGTTAAGTTTTTCAGCAGTTACTGTAACCATGCCAGTTTTCATACATACATTTGACAGCCGGACATCCACGGAATAATTTATTTATACATTTTTTCATTTATTTAAAAAGCAAAATGTCTTTTAAAAATGTCATAAGTGTTGAAACGAGTGTTTTTTCATTACTGTTATACAAGTATGTAAATACGGTTCTAGAAGTGCAATAGAAAACAAATACAGACAATTTCAGTTCAAGAAATAATTAGATTTTTATAAGGCGAGTGTAGTAGAGCAAGATCCCAGGGCCACCAGACATCACGTATTTTCTGACAAACGAAATGTGGACGATTGAGTAGTGTTAGTATGTGCTAAGAACGCATGCCTACCTGCTAGCTTGCTCAGACGGCCAATTTTCAGGTATCCGGTAATCAAGGTATATAAAAACATTACTTACCTCACGTAAATTCTCCAAGCTGATTTTTACGTATATTTTAGGCAATATCCTTAAAAATAAGTCGCCAATACTCCCAGACATTTTCCGTCGGCCGTATTTCTTTGCAGACGCTTTAAAGCTCCCAAAATAATGATTACTTAACTTCACGTAAATTCTGATGATCCACTTTTATATATCGCGGGCTTCAAGCCAGAGGGGCGTATAAGCAATAACGCGGTACGACTTTCTGGCATGAAAATAATATCTGACTTCAGTTATACTGAAAGTATTTTATTAATATTTTCTAAAATAATTAACCTACAGTTAAGAAAAAAACAGAGGTGATGTATCGATAAACTTAGAAATGATTGACGTAATAAAAAAACGCATTTTGTTTATACGCCCCTCTGGCTTGAAGCCCGCGATATGTCTACCCGACAACTATTTTAGTGTCGGAACATAGTAAAAACGACAATTTAATTTCCCAATACAAAATGTTCCTAGCGGGGAAATTTAAATGTCTTTTGTCAAAAACGTTGTCAATTGGTTATCAAATATTTATAGGTGCATTCAGAAAGTGTTTTTTCACAAATATACGTAGGTGATATGAAGTTCACCGGGCCATCTAAGTAGTTACAAATATTTTTGTATACTTATAAACTTTAAAAAATATAGTATGCTTGTTAAAATAATGTTTTTAACATATAAAATGATTTTAATTTTTTTTAAATGATTAAAGATGATATAATAAGTGATGACCATTCTAATGTAGTGGCCTCGTGAAGATTTATTAACACCAAATTTTACATGTTAAACTCCAGCTCGGAATTGGCTCACTAACATGCCCTCATGTACGTAAAGTTAAGGAAATTAGTTAATAACACAAAGTAGAACAGCATAACTGAATCAGCTTTTAAATTCCGAGTCAGCTTTAATTTACTTAGTTAATAAATTGCAACATTTACTTGTTGTTCAAATTTTGTTTTGTTCATCAAAAATAAATTAATTTCTACTAGTAAATCAAATGGTAACATTTATGATATAAAATGAGTATTTTAAAATATCACATTTTAATTGTCTACGATGCTTTTACAAAAAATACCAAGACAGTCAGACTCAGAATTAAATCAACAAGCCAGTAAAAGAAGCCTCTAATAGTTAATTGCATATGCATCAGTTTATGAACATGTCATTTATTAGTAATAATGTATGTCACTAATCATTTTATCACCACTCAAAAGTATGTTTAGTTTATTATCAGTTCCTTACAGGTTCTATTTCAATTTGTTTAACTGTTATGAATATAAACATGCAACAGCATGTTTATATTCCAACTACAACCCAAAAAAAAACACAAAGCAATGAATATACATATTTTTTCTAAAAGAACAATAATCATTTGACAAAACATTTGTCATTATTGTTTTTGTTTAATTACACCACAAACAAAAGAAGATATTTTAATGTATAAATTTTAATGTTCTATTTTCAACAGTAATTGATATAAATAAGTAGGTACAGACATTATTTCTTTTTACATAAATAAAGATGTTAGGCAAAGATGTAACCTAAAAGTGAAATTTATTATGTCAACTTTAGTAATTGTTAAATAACCTCACCCTTGAAAATGTCCGTAGACGATTGATACGAGGATTTGAAGGAATATTGTTAAGAGACACTTTAGACATCTTCGACTATGTCAATCTTCACTGAGTAGCAGAATGAAAAATACTGCACTGCAGCAAACGGCTTCAATCTTCACGATTAATATATAATTCACTGTTCAAATTACAAACATCTGAACGTCTAACACTAAAGGAAGTCTATTGTTTTAATTTTGACAGCACTTTTATCAATTACACCGACCCATAACGTTAACCTTCAATCACAAATAAAGAAATTGTTAGTATGAAGATAGCACTGTGTCTGTGATCTAATGTTACTAATTTATTGGAGTAAAACCACAGAATACATTGAATATACGGGTAAGTAAAGCTCTAAAACTGAACAGTTTTAATAATAGTTTGTATAACAAGAATGACAGTTAGCAGTTACGCTAACTACAGCTATGATTATGAATGATACGTTTCGTTTTACACGCGGACGGTACGCATGGCGCAAAAGATACCATTCGTTACGCTGCCGGATCGACAACTGTCAATTGTCAAACTGATAACTAGCTCGCGCCAAGTGCGTAAGGCCGCATTTCCACCTGCAAGCAAACTCGTGAAAGTCTTGCAGAAGTTCCTTGCTGTATCGTTTACATGTTCCTGCAATTTATTTCTGCAATCACTGTCGCGCGAGAAGCTCGCGGTTCATACTGTCGCAACTTATCGTGCAGGTATTTACACACGAAAGCTTACGTGTGTCGCTATCAGAACTATCGCAATTTTTTCTATTCTATACCTAGGGTTGCCAACTTTTTTTGACAAAAAAAACGTATAAAATGGTTTGGATAGGCAAAAATAAAGTATTTGGAAGAAAAAAAAAGTATTTTTCAAATTTGATGTTTTTATTGCTGTAAAACGTATTTCTATGTGCATTTAGCACATGCTAACAATTTTTTGTAATCTTTAAATGTTTCAAAGCTTATTTGGCAATCAAAATTTAAATAAATAAACAATTCTTTTTTAATTAAATTTATTGACGCTCTATTTCTCTCTTGTCGCCACATTAGATTCATTACTGAAAAAACTCTTTCAGTGAAAGCTGAAGTGGCGGGAACGGAGAGTAAATAAGAAATATATGTACCTAAGTATTTTTTTATTTGGTAAGATCAGATGCATTTTTTAAGTATATGTTACCATTTTTCAACTGTACTTTTTACTGAAAATTATTTATCATTACTTAGTGAATTTTCTTTGGATGTCTTTAAGTCAGATTCAGAATACATATCGTCCATCTTAATATTTAATCTGTCCTGTAATTTGGCATTTGTAATTACCATTTTAAAATGTTATGACATTATAAATCGTTTCTATCATCCGTTTTAACTTATGTGGACCGTTAAATAGTTAAGTACGATTAATGAATATTTTGTTTTACGCGTCACAGTAAAGATTGAAAATAAAGTATTTTCACATACTTTATTTGTATGTAAAAGTATAAAGTATAATTGCCAAAAATAAAGTATAGTCCGTCCAAAAATAAAAGAATTAAAATGTAAACAAACTCCTTACCGGATGAAAAATACGCGATCCCTGTGTAATCACACACAATGGCTACTAGGTAATTATTGTAGCGTCTGGGTAATCACGTGCACTACTATTATATTTGTAATTATACGTCTATTTCATCGTCAAACTAATATTTTTTAGCAGAAAACCAAATTCGCTGTTACCTCAAACTAACAAGTGACATTTGTCATTACTGTGTCTTGTGCTTATGGTTAAGGGCTTTCTGTTCTTTCATATCGATAAAAAGTCGAGGTCAATGATATTAAAAAAAAGCGTTTTAGCTCGAACTTTTTATAAATCATAAAAAGCAACTCGAACTTTTTATAAATCATAATTTATTTTCACTTTATAAATAATTAAAACAAAAAGTTAAAACGGCCAATAAAGTTAAATAGTGTCTTACTTAATGCGACTTTGAGAGAGGCATTTTTTGACAATAAGACCGTATGTCTTTCTCTGTGGTAACTTTTGCTTTAAATCTCATTGAAAACAGTGTATCTTTGTAATCAAATTGCTAATACTTTTTTAAAGGAGTTGTTACACGATAGTGGGGAGCCCCAGCTAAGGCAATGTGCCCCTAGTACAAATAGACTTTTTTGTTTTAATTAACATTTCTCTGAACTTTCATTAGTTTCTAAGTACAAAATATTTAAATTAGATATTAATTACATAGCCTTTTTATGCATCGCCATTTCGAGTGTCTAAAGGTTACTCTGTGTTTTGATAAATAGTATAAATAAATAAATTTTACTGACACACAAATACCGAAAAGTACTTTCGGAAATCAATTTTGACAAATTTTACTCACACACAAATACCGCAAAGTACTTTCGGAAATCTAATTTGAAACGCACATACAGGCTGCACCCTGCTAATGTTGCTAGTGTTATATCGTTCAGTTTCTCAACAAACTATTTGTATACAAAAATAACAGGAAATTATTTTTTAAAAAAATCAGATAATGTTATAATTATGGATTTCCTAGTATACCACGCACATAATATGGTTATGGCCAGAAACGAAAAAAATCCATTAAGAACGAATAAAAACCTGATGTACGATACCGACCCTCTAAATCTAAATTCTTGTATTTGCGTTTGTGTTTCTACGGCTCAACAACTTGGCTTTCGTTTGTGGACTTCCGATTTATTTGTGATATGGACCGTGTTTATCTCCGTTATCGGAGGTCATCGGGGTCATCGGGGTCCTTAAAACTTTGCAAATAGTCGTCAGAATATTTGCAAAGTTTTAAGGACGACGACAGAGTTTTAAGGATGGAAGAATAATATAATGCGGTAGATACAGATTTCAAATGCGGTAGATACAGATTTCAAATGCGGTAGATACAGATTTCACTTTGTCAGAGTAACAAAAAAAAATATTGTTTGTCTGCAAAATCGGTATCATCTCAATTTCGCTTGTGCTTAAGCGTTTACGCTAAGAGGAGGCGAGATAAACGTAGTATTTTTAGAATACTAATATCGAGTAGTCGAGTACCTAGTATTTTGTCACTGATATTTTAAAATAACGGTCACTGTAACAACTAGTATTGCCATGTACCTAGTAAGACAGAACTCTACGCACTGTAAGAAGTTATATATTTCCTACGTTCGACGACGAAAATCTTCAAAATTTGCGTTACGTAATACTTGAGCGCCCCCTTATAGTATGGTGTGCTAAATGTAATAAATATATGTTAATGTTTCATTTAGTTTATTTCCTCATTACATCCATATTATTTTCAAGTAGAGGAAATTTACCAATATCGACATTTAACAACATACATTCAGAACTATAGTAATCTATGGTTACACATTCCGCCATATTTGTTTACCTTTTAATTCTTTTATTTTTGGACAGAGTTTAGGATACGTTATTATAAAGTATGGTTGGCAACCCTATCTATACCAATACTCTGAGATCATGACGTCAAGACGCGTACGTGTAGCAGCTGCATTAACTATTTAATATTTTGTTGTTGAAAAAGAAAAAAAGATCAATTTGGGTTAGAGAATGGATTTCTAGGAGACGAGAAGCTGGTGTTTACCATAATTTACTACGCGAAATACAACTGGAAGATGGACAGCAGTATTTCAATTTTATTCGTATGACCGCAGTCGATTTAGAAGCGCTATTAACTGTATAGTTTCTTCACGCGACCATTCACGACTTTGTCGTTGACTCATTCTTCTCATAAAAAAAATCAAGCCGTGCGTGCGATACTTGCTGCGAGATATACGAAACTAGACCGATAAGCAGCGAGATCTGTCGCGAGTCGACGCGTACATGTTTAGACATGCTTTCGCAAGTACTCGCAGGAAGCGCTTAACAAACTGTCGCGACAGCACTTGCTACGGGGTTTACACTTGCAAGCTGCTGTCAGACAGACTGTCGGACATTTCTCGCGGAAGTTATCTTGCAGGTGGAAACGCGGCCTAAGAAATTAAGAATGAGTCATAGCGGCGAAAATCTCATATCACTGATCACTCATCTCATACAGACACTCCTCATCGATTCTCGAAATGCAGAGGAAATTATTATCTTATATATCTATACTAATATAATAAAGCTGAAGAGTTTGTTTGTTTGTTTGTTTGTTTGTTTGTTTGAACGCGCTAATCTCAGAATCTACTGGTCCGATTTGAAAAATTCTTTCAGTGTTAGATAGCCCATTTATCGAGGAAGGCTATATATCATTAAGCTAAGACCAATAGGAGCGGAGTCCACGCCGACGAAGTCGCGCGCAGAAGCTAGTAGGTATATATATAAAATTCTTGTCTCACAGTGTTAGATACTATACTCCTCCAAAACGGTTGGACCGATTTTTATGAAATTTCGTGTGCATATCGGGCAGGTCTGAGAATCGGCCAACATCTATTTTTCACACCCCTAAGTTATAAGGAGAGGGGGGGATTAAGGGTGTTAATAACATAATTATATGGCAAAACCTTTGCTGGGTCAGCTAGTTATATGTAAAAGAAAACTACAAAAAGTGTACCAGCTATAAAAAACTGCAATAAAATTGAAAAAACAGTTTTTTTTTTTTTTTTTTTTTTTTGATTATATAAGTAGAAAAAAGGGTTTGGGATATTTTAAATTTGACTTGAATTACTTTGATTATTATATTCGATTAATTAGTAGCTTACCGTAACCTACCAGGATATTTGACGCTAACTTAGGTAGGCCTATGACAAGCAGTAGACCACAACAGTTTATACGAAAACAGAAAAAAAAAACTTATGAGCAGAATTTTGTCTTGAATTTTAAACTTAGCAATGTTATATTTCTTGCAAGTAGGATGATTGCTCTAAATTTTCAGCAGGCTTATTAATCAAAAATTAGCTACATAGCCTACAATCCTACATAACACTCATTCATCAATTCAACACATATAATTATAAAGTACCTACCCTAACGCTTAACTAAAAACGCGTTATATAAATTAATTTTCAAAAGTAATTTTTACAAAATCTGCGTGGGTTAACTTACCAGTGAATGTTCAGTGGGGTTAACATGAATGCGCGGTTCTTCTTCGTCATCGTCGGGAGAGCATTCGGCTCCAGCTATCTGGCCCATGTTTGATTACTTTGGTGTTGACGTAACGCGGCGCGTGGCCGCAAGCAGCCGCCACGCGTCCTTCGCGCGACCGATACCGCGCCGTTGTGTTCGCTTACACGAATCTGTCAGGAACTAGGGATTCACCCCTAATACATCGATATCCTTTAAACCCTAGTAAGAGAGTATAAGTAATTCAATTCTAACTATGCACATTAATATTTTTCTTATAAGCTTGAAAAGCTTTGCCTAATTTCTGATATAATAATGTCGCTTCTAGTATATGTATTTGCTTTGTGTAATTTAATCGTGGGCAGTTCATGGTTTTATACAAAGACTACATTACACTACTTTACACTTATTGAAGTGAAACTTCTTTAGGAGCATGAGGGGTAAAATTTAAGCGACTGCTAACGCGGCAACGTCAGGGACGGTCAGTACTTGGATGGGTGACCACCTGGAAGCACCGCGTGACGTTGGACGTGTCTGTCTGTCTGTGTATGTCTGTCTTTGTGTTTGTCTGTGGCACCGTAGCTCGCGAACGGATGAAACGATTTCAATTTAGTTTTTTTTTGTATGAAAAATAAGTTACGGACGAGTGTTTTTAGACATGTTTGATGAAAATCGGTTGAGTTATTAAAAATTTCGGGGGTGAAAGTGGGGAAGAATAACCGAATGTCTGCAAATTAATATAATCGAGTGGGGTCTCAAATGAAAGCGCATCACGCGCACATTACAAAATAATATGTTCAATGAAAATCAGTTGAGCCTTCAGGGCTCAACAAATCTGGGTATAAAAGTGGGGAAAATACCCAATATCTGCAAATATATGTGGTGGGGAGAAAATGAGGATGGAAATCCGAATGTCAGCAAATTTACCCAAGTGGGGTCGCAAATGAAATAGCATCACTGCACTTTACAAAATTAATAATCAAAATAAATGAATACTACCTATAAAAAGTATAAAATAAAAATTAAAGGCCATAGGACGATAAGCATGCTGAATCGGCCCCAGAAATCGTTATTTTTTACTTTTTAAAGTGGAACTCAGGGTATTGTGTCGGGCGTTTTTTTTAATTTTAAATTTATTTAATTAGTTTTTTTTTAAATTAGTTTGCCAAAGAAGTTTCACTTCTGACGAGATGTGTACTTTGTACGCACGCAATTTTTTTTTTTGTATGATTGGTGCTCAGTTTATTGTCATCCTATAAGTTGTTGAAGCTACGATATCCGTTCGTACAGCATCCCTTGATTGCCACCATATAATATGGTATAACTTTTTACCTAAGCTGGAACGAGTAAAATTATCTGCAAAACAAATAATTTTCAACAAAACTTTCCGTTGTCATTGGATTTTATTATGAGACCTACATAATATATTATATTGACTTAATGATTATATCTACCTACTTTATTAGTTTTATAAATCTTAAACTAACCCTTAAATGTTATATCTGAGTTTTGATGTCAATGATAAAATTATGTTTAACCTTCTCTTTATAATAACCTTATTTATTATTCGGATTGTCAATTTTATATGTATCAGTTTATGAACATGTCATATATTAGTACTAATATGTGTAACCCACAATAACTTGTTCTCTTAGTAGTCTGTGCCCACAATTTTATTACCACACAAAAGTTTGGTTAGTTTATTATCAATTCCTTACATGTAGGTGTAACTATTTCAAATTGTTTAATTGTTATGTTGTATGTTTATATTGCAACTATAACAAAAAAAACCGCAAAGCAATGAATATACCTATTTAGTACATCATAGCAATATCGATATGTTCTGGGAACATTCCTATTACGTCGTCGGTCGATACAGCAGGCGCAGTCCACCCTCAGCTCACAGCTGAGGCCTGGGACCTTTTGATAGTTTAAAAGCTGTTCAACGTGGCTTTAAATACATTTATTTTTATGGTTAAAATATTTTTAATGAGATTGCAACAACATAACATATTTTTCATTGAAAATATAGATTTTATTTTAGGTAGTGTCCGACCGAAACTGGTTTTTCAGCCGAACCCGAAACTCACATGGACAATGTAACTACAAAGTATATTTTAACTGACTTAAAAAAATGTAGGTATTTTATAATAATGTCAGTATATATTGGTTGATGACACGACAACATTTGTATTGGCCATACAGATGTTTGTCGTGGTCTGAGTGTTTGTGCAGTCCTTGTGGGTCTCCCCACCGTGCCTCGGAGAGCACGTTAAGCCGTCGGTCCCGGTTGTTATCATGTGCACCTGATAGCGATCGTTACTCATAGTAGGGAATATATCCGCCAACCCGCATTGGAGCAGCGTGGTGGATTAAGCTCCAATCCTTCTCCTACATGGGGAAGAGGCCTATGCCCAACAGTGGGATATTACAGGCTGAATCGTATATTGGTTGATGTGGCCCATGTGGGGCCACATCGCCCAGTGGGATATTTATTTTACCTGTTAGTAGGTTAGAGGCCAGTGCAGACGTAATTTTGTAATTATGTACCTACCTAAAAGCAGCTTTAAACTTTAAAGCCTCAAAAGCCTCTCTTACAATAATTACAGCGAACAAAGCCGCCAACGCCGATACAGCTAATATAAAACAAACATGTTAAAGTAAAAACTTGTTCTTAGAAGTAAACTTTACAAAATGAACATTATTTAGACATGCACTACAGATTTTGAATTAAAGGTTTTAATATTCGAATTTTGAAGTAGAGGTTTTATTATTCGTAAGAATATAAACGAAAACGACAATTAAAAAATTCTTTTTAAGATTTACATGCATAATACAGGGTTCGGCGCTCGAAGTGTTAATAACTTTACGTTGCCATAGCAACTAAACTGTTTACAGTATGGCGCCCATTTTTTCACATTCCTTAGTCTATTCCTATTGTATTGTTAATAAACTTACAAAAGCCTATTATTTTTCGTAGTTGTTAAAAAAAGTTTTGCAGATGGAAGTCAAACGAAACAGTGTAATTTCTTTGTATTTGGCTTTAAAATCGCAGTCAGTCATTGTTAATGAGCTAGGACATTTACATTTGAACAAAATGTTTGTGTATCGGACCATCACGCGTTACAATGATACGGGTAGCATCAAAAAACGCCATGGAGGTGGACATCCAACAACAGCAACATCATCAGAAATGGTTCGAAAGGTAAAGGCTAGAATTGAACGAAATCCACGACAAAGCGCAGTTAAATTGGCGAAAAGTGTGTATCTGCCCGGAGCATAGGAGGCATATTGAAAAATAAACTTCAACTGAAGCCCTACAAATTACAAAAAGTGCAAGACCTCACACTTGCACAAAAGGCAACTCGTCTAGAAAGAGCTAAGAACTTAAAGTGCACGTTGGTGGCATGCTTGAAAATTTGGTATTTTCCGATGAAAAATTTTTTACGGTTCAGCAATATGTGAACAAACAAAATGATCGCGTATGATTAAAGTGTAAATCAAATGACAATTTAGACCAACGAATTGCCTAGCGAAAGCAAGCACCAGCATCTGTGATGGTTTGGGCTGCGGTAACTGCCACGGGACGCTTACCTCTCGTTTTCATTGACCAGGGTGTAAAGATAAACCAGCAGATCTACCGTAAAAACATTTTAAACTATGCTTTGTTACCTTGGACACGTAAACAATTTGGTAGAAATCATTGGACCTTTCAACAAGACTCGGCACCATCCCACAAAGCTCGTGAAACCCAAATTTTTTTACAAGAAAATGTTCCGAGCTTCATTTCTTCGCAACAATGGCCACCATATTCCCCGGACTTAAATCCAATGGATTTTTCTATATGGTCAATTCTAGAAGCCAAAGTGTCAACAAAAAAATATGTGACGGTCGATGCCTTAAAGATTGCTCTCCGCCGAGAATGGAACAAAATACCAGCAGACCACATTCGTGCAGCGTGTGAAGCCGTCTCGGTCAGACTCGATGCTGTTATGCGCGCTAAAGGTGGTCATCACGATTCAGCCTGTAATATCTCACTGTTGGGCATAGGCCTCTTCCCCATGTAGGAGAAGGATCGGAGCTTAATCCACCACGCTGCTCCAATGCGGGTTGGCGGATATATTCCCTACTATGAGTAACGATCGCTATCAGTTATACATGATAACAACCGGGACCGACGGCTTAACGTGCTCTCCGAGGCACGGTGGGAAGACCCACAAGGACTGCACAAACACCCAGACCACGGCAAACATCTGTATGGCCAATATAAATGTTGTCGTGTGCGGGAATCGAACCCGCAACCGCCCACGCAACAGCCAAGTGCTGTGACCGCTGCGCCAACGCGGCGTCATATTGAACAATAATTTCTTTTTTATTTATTTTACATGTTTTCTTTTCGATACTAAAGTTTTAAAATAAATATGCTCATAATTAACAAAATTACAGCATTTTGTATTAGTAACACTTCGAGTGCCGAACCCTGTATATTCACTAAATCTCAGTGCAAGGTATACTTTCATAGAAAATGAGTTTTGGTTATGCTGAAAGTTTCGGCTGTTTTTTAGCCGAAACCAAAACCGAAAATTCGGTCGGTATACCCTAAATGTTTTATGTATCAAGAAAATACTGGCGTCTATAGGCTATGCCGCTACGGTAATCACTTACCCTCCGGTGAGCCGTACGCTTGTTTACCGAACTAAAATAGTATTTAAACACGTGGGCGATGTGGCCCATGTGGGCGAGCAGTGGGATTACAGTGTGTTTGGGACATAAAAAGGTAAGGTTTCGTCAAATTTTGTAAAAAAACAAAAGAAAATCGTAAAAGATACAAATAAAAAACCAAACACTTGGTTTTTTGAATTTTTCACATACATTTTGAGGTTATGTGAAAAAAGTGTAAATACAAAAGTTGTAGATCTTTTTATTACCCACAACTTTGCCATTGAACTTTTTTCCATAGGATTTGTAGTGTAGCCAGAAATCGAGATAAACCATTTTTACCCTTAACCCCCCCCCCCCTCCCTACACTTCCCGACCTCAGATCGACCGTAATTTATTTTTCCTATCATTTTCGTTGTATTCTCTTTCTTTTGCAATGTGTTTCATTCTACTATAAATTTCTTTGGTTTTTACTATTTTTGAACGCTAAAAGCACTGGTCTATATTAATAAGCATGTTGAAGCAATATTTAAAACAAGAAACACACAGTACACACACTAAACATGAAAACAGCAAGTAGCAACACAAAACCGGATGAGTTTTTAGACACTTTAAAACAAAAATAAGCACTCAAAGTTTCGTAGTGCATATATAATATAATTGAGGCATATATGATATATCCCATCGTCCCATCGAGGCAACTATCCGGCTTTTACCCATTATAGCTATATAAATACATATTTAGACAGGGGTTGTTTGTAAGAAATCGCTATCAAAGATACCACTTTTCATATTGCTAAGTAATACATTATGTTTTCATTTCATATCACATTTGTATATTGTGCATTTAAAGTATGCACTATCTACATATATATTTTAATAACCATGTGCATATCACACAAAACCGAAGAACGCCAAAATTCTTTTTTTTTTCAGACGGAGTAGTAAATACTGTTCTTCATGTTTTTAATAATAATTATACAGAACATATTCTCTACTCTACATAAAACAATTTTCCATTAAGGCAAACACTTTCATTTCATATTATTATTATCTTAATGGAAACTCAATTACTGTAAGTAAAAGCTTAGTTACAGTAACGTACTTCCACTTGTACCTAAAACTTTCAATAAATAGGAACAAGAGACTTCTATAGAATTCTTTCGGAATAAAATTCGTGTCATAAAATATAACGGAAAAATGAATAATCATAGAAATGAAAACATGGAATCAATTCTTTATATGTTAAAACCATTAATTGTAATTGAAAATTGGTTTGGAATGTTCAGATACCGAATGGAAAAAGGACAACTTACCGTATTGAACAGACGAATGAAAATTTATGGAATTTTTATGACGATTATATTGATTGTGCCATATTTTGCAACATTTATAGATTTTTTACTAAAAAACAAATTCACTGAAATTGACGAAGTTATAGACCTGGTAGATGAATTGGTAATATTTATTATGGTCGTGCACCACATTATATCGTTGGCACTATTTTTAGTTTATAGCAAAAATAATGTACGCATTATTATTGGACTCGCAAGAATAGATGCTGTTTTAAACAAAACAAATGCTGACGAAAGCTGCAAGAAACTACGGAAGCGATTTCAAATTCAATTATTTATATTTTTGACATCTTACATTATTATAAATTTGTTAAACAATATAAAACAAGATGATCCTCCTACTACAAAAATATTAACGGCTATTATTGATTTTGAAAGACATTTTGAGGTATTTGCATTTTGCGTATTTATTGAAATATTGATTGACAAATTAGGTGTTGTTAATATAAATCTAAAACGATATGTTAGACCCAATAATAGAAATATGTATGTAAATGTAATAATAAGACCAGAAAATAACGATATCCGAAAATACCTCACTAATAGAGAAGGCAATTCTAAGTTACTATTCTTAGCAAAAGCATATACTATTATTAGTGAAACTAACAAATTAATCAATATAGTTTTCCAATTTCATATTTTTAAGTGTCTTTTGTCAACATTCATCTATGTAATAATTATTATATGGACATCTCTATATTATATACGTTCGAACGCTTTTGACAACATGCCACGCGTATTTATGCTATGTTTTTTTGAAATATTGTCTATAAGTGCAATGTCTTTTGTTTGTGAATTAATGCTTTTGAAACGTCGTCGTACAAAAATTTTAATTAATGACATAATTATGAATTACGATCTTCCTGTTGAGTTGCGAATTGAAGCGAAAGTATTAATGGAACTAATTGAAGTCAGACCTTTGCAGATATTTGCATACGATATGTTTTCTATAGACATTAAATTAGTACTTAAATTTGTAAGTGTTTCAACCACATATCTCATAGTTATAGTTCAACTCTCTCACTTGTATTAATAGGCAATTTTTTTTTTGTACTTATTAGAATAATACACAAATACAAATATCTACGAGTATTTAGATGTTTTCATTTTGTCTAGTTTGTATACAGTATAGTTTAGTCATAGTTGTTCTCATGCCCACTTTGATCTTAATCGCAATTGTTATACAACTTGCTATTTTCATAGTTAGGTTGTTAAAAACAGTATATTAGTAGTATAGTTTGTGACTATAGTTTGTTATGATAGGGGAGCCCAGAATGCTAAAGCGTTGTCACTGCCACCTTTTGAAGACCTATTGGATCGTGAAGAGTAGATGCTAAAAAGAAAAAAACTTCATAATAATGAGTGTTCTCTTTTAGTGTTATTGTAGATTCCACCCTATTCCTCCAGTTTTATTGTAGATTCTTTTACATTTGTCGTCTCTTCGTAAAAATATTAAATTGGTAAAGTATACGCTCTTATAAATTGTTAGAAATGTCTTATATATGTTACTGTTAATGCACGAATTATGGTAAATCCTAAGATTTAAGAGTAAAACCTAAGATTTACCAACTCTTAATGGTAACAGCCCGAACGATTTTGCGATTCGTACTTTTACCACCATTCACTTGGTAAGTCTTAGGATTTACATTAAAGGCACGGTAAATGTGGAAAAAGACATTTTATATCGTGGCTAGTCTAGATTAAGACCAGCTTCGCTCTAATATTGAAGTTAGATATGTTAGGGCTATTTTTATTTTATTTTTTTAACGAAATTATGCCGATAAATGGCCTAATTTTGAAGTTAGATAGGTTAAGGTTTTTTTTTTTTCTAACAAAATTAAGCCGATAAACGGTCTACGGGTCTTAATCTAAAGACTTAGGTACCAATTTAAGTATTTGACTGAAATAAGTGAATATTAAAAATTAATCTTTGTTTTATTCCCAAAACCAACTTTTACTAGTTGTCAGTGGTAAAACCTAGCATGTACTAAATTCTAATAGTAAAAGCCCGAAAAAAATGACCCATTAACATAAATCCTTACATTTACCAACTCATGTCGGTAAATCCTAAGACTCACTCTTAAATCTTAGGCTTTACAGTAGTTCGAGCTTTTACATAATTATAAATTTAATTTTGTCATCGCTGAGAGTTCATTATTCGAAACTCATTCGAATTTTATTCATTTATAATTTTGTGTGTATCTAAAATGTTATTTATTATCATATCAAAATTTTTCGATCCAGCGGGATTCGAACCCGCACCTCCCGACGTTCCGTGTCCGGTGCTCTAGCCGTTGAGCTATGGATCTATGTCCAGCCGCATCGAAATTCTTGATATGATTTTATTTGGTTTTAAGCAACCGTGGTGCCATCTATAGCGACTCAACGGCTATTCGACGTAGTTTGCCGAATAACTCTGCCTACTACAAATAGGACCAGATTCTCGGCTAAACGAACCTACTAGTCGATTACAAATCGGTACATCTTTTTTGCCTTTTTATATCCTTTCAATTATCTAAAGCTTTTATAATCATTTTTAGCAGTAAATTCTTAAGAAGAAAAGTAGATTTAAATAAAAATAATGTTTCCCTTAATTGTAATTAGATATATATGTAATCAAAACAAAAACAAAAATATGTACAATTCGTAGTTATTAAAAAACTTAAATACTGATCACCGTGTTTCTATCTTCAAAATGAAACAGGATTTTTCCCTCCAATTAAGCACAATATGAATGAGAAGTCATATATTTCGCTTTATGTCCCATTCAGCATAAAACTAATTTTGAAAATAGAGCAAGTAGTTGTTTCCTATACGTTGTTGTTTCTACTTTATATATTGTATAACGTATTTTAGGAGAAACTGTACAAGGTGCATGCTATAAAAAAAATGTAAGCAGTGAAATTGTGGAAAACAACGATGTGTAAAAGTAACGTAGGTAATCGTTCGTAAAGAGTAAACTCAAGTCGGGTGTCGGAGCTGACACACACACTTTTGTATTATTTAGTATATTTTCTAAAAAATATATTTTATACACATTTTCCAGTTAATATAATATGACAAATACATTATAATTTTAACAGCTAACTACGACGAAAACTTCACTGGTTTATCTGGGCATAGAGAGTTATTCACTTCATGAAGCCTATTTTTTTCAAAAAGTAAATTTATGATGGCTATTAATTTACAATTTTTTCGTCATTCATATTAAAAATGTTCGCTTAATTAGTTTTAATGTATTCTACTGTTCACACAAGAACTTTTGCTGTTCGTAACCCAAATTGATTCCAAAATGGAATATACTGGCGCACTGGCTGTGTCAGCTTCTTTCTCTAAAAATTAAGTAGAACGAATTGTTAAAAATTTAACCAACTGTCCGCTTAGACTCTTGGATGAGATAACAGTCCACTTGTTCGTTATTAATCAACTGGAATACTCGTTTTATTTTTTTATTTTTAATTTAATTGACGATCATACGATAATAAATGTATGAAGACTCTTGAATTATACAGAAAAGTATTCGACTAGGTACTTATAGAAACAAAGTGATACGACCAATATATTTTATCCTGCAATTAATGATCTTAGAGATAGGTTTTTAAAATGTTCATTAATTTAAGTGCTGTCGGTGTACGTTCTTGATAAAGCTAGTAGTTTGCTACTAGCTTTATTAAGAACGGACACCGATTAATATAATGGACATCTAGTGTCAATTGGGAAACTAATGTGTTTTAAATGAAATATTCAAAAAAGAGAGTGAGACACCGGCAAACTTAACAATAAAGAAGTCATTTACTGGTTGTGTGTGACACTGTCAGATCGTTACTATAAGAAAAAAAAAATTAAGATGAATAAATATATTTCAAGACATGTTGGCCCGAAAATAAATAAAAATGTTGGAGCACAAATGGTTGTCAATTCAATTAATGCATTAATAAAAATTGAAAACTTTTATGGTATATTCAGATTTCATGCAGTGAACGGTGATTTGAAAACATCGACAATAACTATGAAAATTTATAGCATGGTAATGATATGTATTTTTGTTATTCCATATTGTTTACTACTAAGAGACATTGTTATGTCAATAGATATCACTGGAACGGACAAAGTAGTAAAAATAATGGATGAGATACCGGTTGTGGTTATGGTTATACAACATATTATATTTATGGTTTATTTTTTTAGCATGAGTGAAAAAAATATTATCTTTATAAAAGCAATAGCACGAATAGATTCCTACCTTAACCTGTCCAGAAACAAAGATTTTTTTAACGGTTGTCGAACACACTTGCTGGTAGCTTTGGTTATATTTATAATAACTTACGCAATAACATGTATATTTGATTTTATTAAGGACGATTCCATGATCTTTTACAATTTAATAACCACGTTCATTGATTTTGAACGTCACCTCGAAGCATTTGCTTTTTATGCGTTTATAAAAATGATAATTGATAGGATTGATATCATTAACAAATATTTAGCAAATATTAGTCAACTTAAAAGACATTTAAATAATTGTAACAAAAAACCTTATACAATAAAAAAAGAAGATTTTATTTTCATTGGAACTATTTCTAATAAAAATACTAAAATTATAACATTAGCTGCGGCGTATGACGTCATCGGTGAGGCATTTTCCTTAATCAACCAAATTTTTAACCTTCAAATATTTTTGACTATGGTTTCCACGTTTACTTATATCATTATAACAATATGGGTATCGATTTATCCATCTAATACTATGAAGGTATCGAAATCTTTATTAAGTATATTTTTACAGTGCGCGGCCGAACTTCTGTCATTAGGTCTAATGTCCTATATTTGCGAAGTAATGCACCTAAAACGTAACTTAACCGAGATACTACTTAACAAAGTAATGATGGATTACGAAATGCCACGAACTATGAGACGCCAAGCTAAGTCTTTTATGGAATTAATAAAAGCTTGGCCGCTCGAAATATTAACATTTGAAATGCTGACCTTAAACATAAAATTATTGATTAAATTCATTAGTGTTGTATCAACATATTTAATAGTCATAACACAAATATCCCACTTTTTGTAAGGCTTATTTATAGCTTTTTTCGTTATATATATATATTGTTAGTCAAGCAGGAATGTATATTTATAATATATCTATTCTTTTTTATAATTATAAAAGTAAAAGGCCCAGATACAACAATCTGTGAAAAAAAAATCACAAATACAATATAAAAATCGTAACTTAAAAGTAAATAAGATAATTTTGCCCACTTAATATTATACTTAACTGTTAAGATAAATTGTAATATTTCTTTTCATTGTTACAAATAATGGTATTGTATAATAATTATTTAAAATGATTGTATAAATAAATAGGAATATTTTATTATTTATGGATGTTTTATTTTATTTGATCAAAAATAGAAAACTCATATCATTTATTTAAATCCTACACTATAATGTACCTAATACATACACCTTAAAGACAAGACAATAGACATAACAGCAGGAGATAGAATAGACTTATTTCACCTATTACCATATTTACGAAAAGAAATTTCATAAATATAGTGGAATTCGGTTTTACCGTTACATCCCGTCATTCATCAAACAGCATTATCCATAACCGGTGGAAAAGGCCCTAAAACTTTTGGGTTGTCTGGATCTGGAAGAAATGGCTAAATAGCCATAAGTCCACCCATTGTACTTCACAGTCTGTAAATGTATTTAAATGTGTTTAATGTTTAAAATGTAGTTGTGGTGTACAATAAAGTGTAAATAAATCTATCTTATCTGTGTCCTGTCCATCACCACGATATCCTAATAAGTTTGTTGTTACTTGTTTTCCTGTGTCGTCCTGTTCGTGGCAAGCTCTTGATGGAGAATATTATTATTGTTATCAGCAATGCTAAAAGAGAGGCTCACTAAGTTAATTCTGAGGTCACATAATATACTTGTTTTCAGGGCCAGACCGTGAGGTCAGGGGGCCCTGGGCTAATACTGTATGGGGCTCACCGAATTTGACCACGATTGAGATGAATGTGTAATGGCATCCGAACATTTTAACTGTCAGTTCAATTCAAGTGTCAAAGAATAAAGAATTTAATAAAATTATTGATTCATTCGGAGTTTCGTCTATTTTTGACTTTGAATTGACTTAGCTGGGGGCCCCTTGAATCCACGGGGCCCGGGGCTGAAGCCCAAAAAGCCATATTGTAGATCCGGCCCTGCTAGTTTTCCTGTGTCGTGTCGTGTCGTGTCACATCTTAATATATATAAACCTCGTGTCACAATGTTTGTCCTCAATGGACTCCTAAACCAGTGTTCCGCAAAGGGTGTACCGCGGCACACTGGTGTGCCGTGGTCGTTTGTTGGTGTGCCTCGGAAAAATAAAGTTTACGTTTATTGATTAATAATAAATATTGTTTCGATGATTAATAAATAAATGTTGGTTAATGTTACTTAAAAAATGATTTTTTATTTGTGGTGTACCTCCAAAATATTTTCCTATTCCTAGGTGTACCTTGAACACCAAAAAGTTTGCGGAACACTGTCCTAAACCACTTAACCGATTTTAATCAAATTTGCACACCGTGTGCAGTTTGATCCAACTTGAAAGATAGGCTATATTTTATTTTGGTATATGTAATTATTATATTTAAGAAAAAAAGGCGGTACGAAGTTCGCCAGGTCAGCTAGTATAACATAAAACCTTAAAGCAATTATGTTAGAATATTTTTACCACAGCAGTTGTTACTTTTTATTTTTATTTTATTTTATTTATTTGGTACACCAACGATTGTTACAATGTTACTTACATCTAAAGAATAATATTTAATTTGCGCTAATTGCACAATCAGTTATAGGTATACACCACATGCCTTTTATATTATATATACAAAACAAAATTTCTTATACACTAAATTATGTGCTAAACACCAAGACAAAAAAAAAGACTAATTACACTGAAACAACCTCTAACTTAACTTTACAGCAACCATGATAACGCGGGCATCCAAAAAAAAAAAGAAAAAAAAGCAAAATAATAATAACTACTAAGACAGCCTTTTGGCAATTGCTATTTTAAATACAGTTAGAGACATGCTGTGTACGTCAATCGATCCACCACACTTATTATAGAGTGTACAAATTCGTGAGATTGGCGAGTTTGCACCCAAGACTGTTCTTCGAAATGGACGAAAAAGTGGCCAAAAAGTACCATAAAAAAAGTACCATAAAATATCCTAAATATTTTTGTTATCATATCAAAATTTCGTCCAGCGGGTTTTGAATCCGCACCCCCAGTGGAGCCGCGTTGTGAATTAAGCTAAAACCCTTCTCCTACATGGAGAAAGAAGCCTATGACCAGCTGTGGGATTTTACAGACTGAATCGTGTGATGTTTCATAATATTACGAAATGTACACATTTCGTACAATCGTAATGATTTCATATTTAATTGATGGAAAAGGAAATATAAGCCATTGCAACAATGTTTATTCATAAGTCATTTTACAAAATTTGAATTGATTGATTGATTCAGCCTTTACTATTTTATGAAATGTTTATCTTGCTATTATTTTATGTACCTTATAACATCATAGAAATTCACAGTCCAGTACTTTACAGTAGTGAATAAGTATTCATAGATAAGCTTATTAAATTAACGCTATTAACGGTATATTTGAAATAACTTCATTTAATTCGTATTATTTTTATTTTTGTGTTTCCCTCATGAAATGATTCCTTTCCTTTCATGAGGAAATTCGAAAATGTTTTTAATTATCATATCAAAATTTTCGATCCAGCGGGATTCGAACCCGTATCCCCGACATACCGTGTCCGGTGCTCTAGCCGTTATCGTTAAGCTATGGATCTATGTAAAGCCAAATCGTATTCTTGATATGATTTTTATTCGCTTTTAAGCAACAATTCATTTAATTAAAATTGTAGTGTTTTCAACTCGTCGCTAGGTAGCGAAAAAAGCTATTAGCATTAATGAAAACTCAACAAAAACAGAAATCAAACTATCTTGATAAGGATTAAGTGAGTTTCTGTCAATAAAACAAAGTATTTTCCAAAGTTTACTTTGTTAATGGAAAATTTTAATAAATAATAAATTTGACACGTTATTTGTTCGAATAAAATATAAATAATATATGAATTAAACGCAAACTTTGTTTGCAGCAGTAATATTTGTTATTATTTGTATTATATTTGTTTTTTAACAACAAATTTAATGAGCAGTAACTTTTTTTAACGTTTTTTTTTTTTTTTTTTTAAATAATGGGTAAAAAATTTTGTTTGACTAATTCTACATTCGTAGTAGGTAATACTTAGTGTAAAAAACGAAAAATGTAAATTTTGTACGAAAACATTATTCACTAAGTTTTTATTTATTAAGTAATGTTTGCGAGTTTTCAAAATGATTAAAGAATGCTTCATTTTATCAGTATTAAATTGTGATAAATTTCCTGACTAAAATTGCGCATCACTGTAGGTACAGTTTTGATACAAAAGCAGATAAAACATGCTTTTCCGGCAATCTTTACGATAGTAACCGGTTTGACCAAACTATTTTTTTAAAGATTATGTGCAATAATGATGATTGATAAATTCAATTTTTTTTAAATTAAATAATAACTAGGAAATGAAACTCAAATTATATTATGTACTAGCGGCTGTGACCGCGACTTCGTCCGCGTGGAATTAAACAAAAAAGTTATTGTTCAGTTCGCAAAGTTATAAAAAAAATCTAAAATAAAAGTAGCCTAAGTTACAACTTATTACATCAGCTATCTGCTAGTGAAAGTCCCGTCAAAATCGGTCCATCCGTTTCAGAGATTAGCCGGAACAAACAGACAGACAGACAAAAAGTGTAAAAAATGCCTTTTTGGTATATGTACCGTGTATAGATCCATATGCATTTAGTAAAAAGCGGTTATTTTAATATTACAAACAGACACTCCAATTTTATTTATTTGTATAGATATAGATAAAGTAGCGTTCAGCACCGGTTAATCCCGCTACCTAAAGAACCAGCATTTCCCGGGTATTTTTGACTGACCAAAGAATCGAAAAGTCAAATTTCAGTCCCGATTCTTTCGGTACTTTCGGGAATTTTGTTTTAATTAGAATAACTAGTTAAATGTGTGAAATTCAGAGCTACAATGAAGGGCAGTTTGTAAGCGATAAGCGTTAAAACTTTGGTCTTTCAATTCCATCCCAGATATAAGAGGCCTGCCATCTATTTACCAATAGTAAAACTCCAGCATTAATGGGGTTTCCGAGCATAATCTTTCGGCCACAACTTCATTTTGCGCTCGTTTAGGGAATTGGTTACTAGAGTGTATGATACTCTGGAGCGATCGTATGATGGTTTCTATGTCAAAATAGCTTTTTGCCAGACCCAACAAAAGGCCGTTCGGATATTAATGCTGAGTGCCATAGCTTCTCCGTTACCTTTAATAGCGATTACTGAACGGCATCAATCACAATTAAACCCTACGGTACTACCATGTACCATTCCAGTAACGTGGCCAGCAAACTATTTAATCACTTAACTTCTTGCTATAAAAATAATGAAGAGTGCAAAGAATAGCTTTTTACTCAAACTCACTTCACGCATTGATTGTCCGCATCAGAGGATGATTGGCCGATTGGCGGTGTATTTCCCACATTATCAATAGTTTAATTCTTAAGACTAACGCCCGGTTTCCCAAAGGCTGATCAACGCAAAAATTAACTAATCATATGTCAAATAGTCCGGGCTCCCTAGTACATTTTTTTCACTTGATTACTATCAAGCTAATTTCAGAACATCAGAAAAAAAATCCATTTTTGATGACCTTACGACTCGTCTCCTTGTCCTCGTCGGTCCTACGCTCACTGCTGCTATCCCCTACTATCTCTGTTAGCTACCACAATCGAGAGTTTTCGTAGAGGAAATTTTTGTTCGTCTCATCAAAATGAAGCTACTCCCGGAAAATCAGCTTGATAGTAATCAAGTGAAAAAAATGTACTAGGGAACCCGGACTATTTGACATATGATTAGTTAATTTTTGCGTTGATCAGCCTTTGGGAAACCGGACGTTAGTTTAAGACTTTAAAAGTAGATAGTAAAAGTTTTAAAGTAAAAATTTATTTTTTTCGTTATAGCGCACTCAAATAAAAGCTTGTTTTTTAAAAAGGTTTTTTACTTTTAATTTATTTTTGACTTTTTAGTCGGTTATCACGTCACTTTTAACCCTTTCATTTGATACCCATATTGTAGAAGTGGACTAAAAATAACTAGTCCGCACTCTTGTATATGCCGCCATGTTGGATTTAAAATGACGTCACAAAGATAATAATGGATTATCATCCAAATTAAACCTGTTTACAAAATTTCAGCTCAATTGGTTGAACATATCTGCTTCAAAATTGAGTAGCAAGATTTCACCCGAACAAACATACATACATACATACATACATACATACAAACCATGCATTGTCATCCAAATTAAACCTGTATACGAAATTTCAGCTCAATTGGTTGAAGATATCTGCTTCAAAATTGAGTTGCAAGATTTCACCCGAACTTACATTAAACTTACATACATACATACATTGCAAGTTCAATAAAAGCTTGTAAAATCATGCAGTTTGCAGGCCAGAAATGTCACCGTAAAAAAATTTACTCGAACCAAAGTAAATTTTTTCTGCTTTCTCATCACGTCATTATATTAATGGACAATAACTTTATTTGTGTTCGAAAACAAATGAACCTTTATAAAATAATGGAAATTATTCTGTTCTAAGCGCTAGCAAGTTAGACAACTGCTTCAAATCAACTACCGAAAAATTAAATATAATTAAAGATCGAAAAATTATGGATACAAAGATAAACGAAAAAGTTAGAATACAAATAATTCTTAAGGCGATTGATCCGTTATTAAAGATCGAAAATTGTTATGGAATATTTAGATTTTACTTAATGGGCGACCACCTGGTACGGACGAACAGAAAAATGAAGGCTTTTGGTATCTCATTAATGTCTGTACTCCTTATTCTATGTTTTATATATCTTGTACACATTTCGCACACAATTAAAGTTTTTGACATTGCAGCTATTGTGCTACTAGTAGATATAATGCCGTTAGTCGTAGTTGCAATCCAGTATTGTGTATCAACCATCATACTCTTACAGTTAAGTGACAAAAACATAGAGTTTATAAAAACATTAGCTAAAATAGATCACATATTAAATATATCCGTTAATTCAAACCATTTTAGGAAATTAAGAAAAAATGTAATTTTTATTTTGTTTGTATTTTTATTGAGCTATATTATTTCGTCTATTCCAACATTCATTATACAAGTAGAAGACAATGACATAAGTTACGAAATTCTTTATTTTACCATTGATTTTCCTCGTCATCTCGAATTCATATCGTTTTACATATTAATAAAAATATTGTCTGAAAGATTAGACATCCTTAATAAGTATTTATTAAATTTTATAAAATTCAGAGACGAAGAAACATGTTTTTTGTTAATTAATAATATTGAATTTAATGAAGATTTTGAATATAACAAAAGTTTAAACTTTGTAGGGCGAATTTCTAGTAAAAACAAAAAAATTATAAGGCTCGCTGCAGCGTACGAAGGTATCGCCAAAGCGAACAATTTAATAAA
This sequence comes from Melitaea athalia, assembly GCA_905220545.2. NCBI lineage: Eukaryota > Metazoa > Arthropoda > Insecta > Lepidoptera > Nymphalidae > Melitaea > Melitaea athalia. The sequence continues at coordinate 6,258,588 of HG992188.1, forward strand.
TAAAATTTTTGAATTCCAGAACTTCATAACACTTGTATCGACATTTATTTACATTATTATTACACTGTGGACATCAATATACTATTATCGTACATCTAAATATTCAAAAACGTTTTTAACAATTATTGTGCAATGTATTTACGAAATTTTTATTATAGCTATTATGTCTTACGTTTGTAACTCGATGACTTCAAAACGAAGTGAAACTAAAATATACATGAATATGATAATTATGGATTATAATTTGCCAGAACCTATGAGAAATCAAGCGAAAGTTTTTATAGAACTGATCGAAGTGTGGTCTTTGGAAATATTCGCGTACATGTTTCCCATAGATATTAAGCTTATTCTTAAGTTCATAAGTGTTTCAACTGCGTATCTTATAGTTATTATACAAATAACGCATTTTTTGTAATACGTGTAAAGTTTGTGATGTTATATATAACTAGTAGAAAGAGATCCAACCATTTTAAAAATACCGATGAGATAAAGTTTCTTATTTTTTATGAACTTTAATTGTTAATTATATATGGAATAATTATACTAAGTTGTATGTATTACTATAATTAATCATTATTTATGTGCTTATTTATAGTGAAACTATAATTAAATTGATAAATAGTCCTATAATTATTTACGTATTTTGAAATTGTTCATTATATTATACAGCTTCATACAAAATCCTGACAAATTACACAGCTAGACCTATATTTATAAAGTACCCGTTTATTGGTGTAAACCGTACGAAAACCCGTTCAGCTGTTTTTGTCTTATTGTTAATAGATAGATAGACTGAAGAAGTTTACAAACAATTTTTGTTTATTAAACTACTACACTAAACATTATGTAATAAAGTTCCCTAAGTATACATACTTAGGGAACTTGTAGTAGGTAACTTTATTAGATAATGCTTAGTGATAGAAGAAGAGGTTTTGCCCACACACAGTCAGTCCTACAGGACTTCTATAGGTTTTAGTTCATGAACTTAATTTCTGACTAATGAAAATTATATTTCAGTTATAATTGTAGTTCATTAGGAACTCTGATATGTACAACTCATGAACTCTTAAGAGAAGATTTTCGTCACCTGATCGGATTTTTAAAATTAAGAAAGTACTAAGACATTCTATTTAAATACCAACTCGAAGTATTTCTAATGTAGTCGTATATTTAGGAATTAGATTCGTAAGTGTAGAGAATTTAAAAAAAAAATTTATTTGTATATTCTTTTTTTTTCTTTCATAAATATCATTTAGATACCTATATAAGTGCAATATTCTCTTACAAAAAAATCATCAAAGTACAAAAAATATTTATAAACTAGCTGAGCCCGCAAACGATGATCCTAGTACAGTCGCCAGTCTCTCACTCAGATTTTGCTTTGCGAATTATACTTGTATTTTGTATTTTGTGTTTGTGTGAGAGAAAACTAATAAATATTTATTATTATTATTATTATATAATATATATATAATATATTATTATAGAATATAGATTATGTAATGACTTTATAAGTAGATAGTAAAAGTTTTAAAGTAAATATTTATTTTAGCTAAAAATAAAAGCTTCAAATAAAAGCTTGTTTTTTTTAAAAAGATTTTTTTGTACTTTTAATTTATAATTCAAAGAACTTGAACATTAGTCGGACTGTCGGACATTGTCCTAAATGAATATTATTTTCAAGTTATTTTTTTTTTAATTTTCAATTGACCTATAAATAATTGAACTTATCCTTTACTTTTTTCTGTTAAAAGGTAATTAGACTAAAGATTCGAACGATCATAGTAATTTTGAAGAAGGTTATTTTTATTGTCATCTCATGTAGGTGTTGTTCACCCTCTTAAGCATTAAATCTTTCATTCCTCATTATATACTCTTTCAATTCGAGAAAACCGCATTAAAATTCATTTAGTAGCCTGGATAGTTGGCTAAAACAGACATACGCAGCGGGAGACTTTGTTTTATAATAAACATATATTGATAGTGATAACATTCAAATAAATTAGCTTTTTATCTACAAATTACTTTGGTTAGATAAATCTATTATACTTAAAGGTACGAAAAATATATTTAATAATCGATGAACCGAGGTAGATAAAATAGTGATAAAGGATATTGGTATTTGAACAAATATTGGTTTCTGATCTGAGTTTGGATATCTGTCCTTGTAAATCTCCCCATTGTGCCTCGGAGAGCACGTTAAGCTGTCGGTCCCAGTTGACCTGATACCGATCGTTACTCATAGTAGTACCTAAATGTATCGAGTTATCGACCAACCCACGTTGGAAGCTCCCAGCAGTGGTGTGTTACAGTATAAAGTAATTAATAAATCAATATATTACCAACTTGATAAGTCTATGAATAGTAATCCAATGAAATTTAGAAACGACATTTCAATATTTTATTAAAAGAGGAAATCAATATGTTCAGTGCCTACGTTTTAAAAAAGTAAATTTTACAGTAATGGAAACAATGTATTTGAGTATGTAGTATTGTACCTACTGATCTTCTTCATGTTTAAAGATCGTTTTTCTTATATATTCATAGTACATAGAATACTTAGAATGGGTACTATCGTATGGGTCTGGTTTGAAATAATCTACAGATCAAGCACTTGACACCGAATATAAAAAATGAACCGCTATAAATGTGAAAATGGCAAAATACAACTAATTTAATCGATAAGTCCACTGTTAAAAATAGAAGAAATGTACAACATATTCAGAATTCGAATAAAATTAATGGTCCTAACCTAGAATCAATAAACAAGAAGATGAACATTTTTGTGATCTTTGTAATCTCAGCCCTTGTTATTTCAAGTGATGTGTGCTGTATGACGACTGCTCTGGTGTAATGGTGCGTGTGCCGTGTCGGCGGCGCCTAAACACGGATGATCGCGGGTTCGATTCCCGCTTGGAGTGGATATTTGTGCTAATACAAATATTTCTGGTCTTGTTGCTAGTCTTCATGGGTCTCCCCACCGTGCCTCGGAGAACACGTTAAGCCGTCGGTTCCAGTTGTTACCATATACAGCTGATAACGATTGTTACTCATTGTAGGGAATATTGGGGCGCATTGGAGCATTAAGCTGGTGGTGGATTAAGCTCTGATCCTTCTCCTACATGGAGAAAGAGACCTATCTCCAGCAGTGGGATATTACCACCAGGCTGAAGCGCAAGCTATAAACCGTTACCGATAGTTTCACAAGCTGCAGGGAGACAAATAATTCTAGTATTACTCGAAGGACTTCCTATAATTATAATTATTATGTCACTTAGATCAAAAAATATCAAGACTAGTGACGGCCAGCATCGATACTTAGTTAGTCTTCCATCTCCGCCGTCCTCTGTTGTAGTCCCGTTTTTCCTGGCCCTGACAATGGCTCTGAAGCAGAGCGTACTAAGTAGCGACCATAGCGGCCATTCTGGAGTGCTTTCGGCACTCAGAACTACTGTTCGTACTTGGAACTTCTGTTTGCACTCGGAGCAACTGTCAGATTTGGACGCAGAAGTCTACAACCATACCCTTTACCCGTGGCTTGAGTAGCAATAAATGCACCTTGTGGTCAGTTGTTAAGAATAAGAAAATTGCGATTGCAGTAAACTGGCGATCTTTAACTGTCGTTTATTCAGTAGAACCTCATTCACTAAGCCTGAGTCACGAGCTTGAGATGTTTGTCTTTATTTATATTAAATACATAACGAATCTAGCATAGCAATAAACAAATTGCATAAATACTTGAAACAGTGGCGTGCATCTATAGGTCTCAAAAGTAAAAAGCCCCGATTTTGAAACATTCTTCATTGGTGCTACGCCCCTATTGGTCTTAGCGTGATAATATATAGCCTTACTCGATAAATCGATTTCAAATCGGACCAGTAGATCCTGAGATTAGCGCGTTCAAACAAACAAACAAACAAACTCTTCAGCTTTATACTATTAGTAAAGACTAGCCGACTTGTACCCACTTCGTTGAGCGTTAATTATTTTTGTGATGCAATAATTTAATTTTTTGTTCAATAACAATAAAATATAGTTTATATCACTCCTGAATAGTGTAGCTTTCTGTTAGTGGAAAGAATTTTCATTATCAGATCAGTATTTGCGAAGATTACCCCCTACAAACAAACAAAGTTAAAACTTTAGATACCTCTTTACAATATTAGTATAGATACATAAAATTCTCGTGTCACAATGTCAGTTACAATACTCCTCCGAAACGGCTGAACCTATTTTAATGAAATTTTGAGTGCATATCGGGTAGGTCTGAGAATCGGCCAACATCTATTTTTCATAACCCTAAATTATAAGGTTAATGACATAATTATATAATTTTTGACAAATAATAATTTGTACAATGTATATTTACATTATTATTTTAATAGGTTGAAAGAAAACCTTTATTAATTAGCACTAAAATAATGTGCTTTACTCTATTATTTAGTAACATAGGTATTTCGTATTGTTTCATAATAATACTGAATATTATGCGCTAGTATCAGTGTTCCGCAAAGGGTGTACCGCGGCACACTGGTGTGCCGTGGTCGTTTATTGGTGTGCCTCGGAAAAATGAAGTTTACGTTTATTGATTAATAATAAATATTGTTTTAATGATTAATAAATAAATGTTGGTTAATGTTACTGAAAAATGATTTTTCATTTGTGGTGTACCTCCAAAATATTTTCCTATTCCTAGGTGTACCTTGAACACAAAAAGTTTGCGGAACACTGCGCTAGTTAACAGTTAGCACTTGAGCAGTCATTATTTACGTACTTATCAAATTATTTATTGGAACCTTGTTTAGTAACTGGTTGAGATGACTAATAATTACATTTATACAGTAGTTAACTATAGGGCTTCCTAATTCATTTGCAACCATGTACCAGTTTTGGTTCATGAAGTCCAGAGCCAATTTACCTGAAAAATAGGGAATATATTTATCATACAGCTACTATATCATACTAATACAAAAGTATAGGCGCTTTATAATTATTTTTAAATTTTATTGGTACTGTTGATTGTAAACAGTTTAACGAACAAACATGTGTACAAAAAAAGTACTTACTCATATCAGCGTTTCCTTTAAAGAGGTTTGTAATATTATACGTGACGCGACCTTCAAAAGAATGGGACGTTTTCAAGTTTTTAATTTGTATGTACTTTTGACCTTCGTCTCTTGTAATAGAAGAAAATTGAATGTTCCAGCGTATCTTTAAATTTCCTGAAATAAAAGTTATAAAAGTCAAACAAAATAAATAGCGTTGAAAACATTTTCATCAATTAACCCAAGTAAATTGTAATAAATGTTTTACATCTTTGTGGTAATCATCACAGAACTAATACAGATAGCATCTATACCTAAATATGCCTTTATTTTAATCATATTGAAATAATAATTCGAGTGATGAGTTTAATAATTGATGATTTTTATTTGGAAGTATGTACTTACGGCTAATGATTGTTGATAGACCTTCCCCGTCGATAGGGAACGTGAAGAGTCGTCCCGTAGACCGATATTTACCCTTGGTGAACAGGTTGCAATTTAATTGAATATCTAAAATATCTCCTTCGAGTAGTCTGTAAGTATAGTTTCATTTTAAAAACTGGAAAATCGTAAACAACATTTACTGAAAACTGCTTATATACATCACATAAAGTATACTTGTACGTATGTCCATCTGACAATGACCTCAACAACAAAACATAGCATTTATGCTCTAAAAGACCAAATGTTGGTAAATCCTAGATTTTACTGCGTAAATTCTAATCTTAAGATATACTAATTGTATATTAATTATAATTGTAAATGTAAAGATTTGTATATATTTATGAGACAACTAATATAAAACATATTTCTTACGTACCTTACATAATCAACATTGCATTTCTGAAGACCTTTTGCATAGGCGTCCTTAAATTCAAGCGTGAGCTCACCCGGAAGTTTTAGAACTAAACTATCTACTTCAAAAGGATCTAACGACGTAAGTCCTAATTCTGGAATTCCATTTATAAATTCTGGATAAACTTCTTGAAGCGATCGCTTTAAACATTCAGATGACGTATCTGCGCATGGCACTTTGAAGCCCTCTATTAAAATATGAAAAATACAGATATTAATATTGATACTATTTATATTCGATTGTATTCAAACAGTGAGAAAGTAATGGTACCAGACGTGTTTTCAGGTTCTTAATTTGAAAATTGTTGAAAATGAAATAAATAAATTATTATTTAAATTTAATATTTATTTTTTTCTTATTGAAAAAATTAAAATCACGTATGTATTATGTACGAGCACGTACAAGTGTGTACGAAAATTAATCGATTAAGCAGTAAATTATACATTTTTAGATAATTTAAAAAATATGATAAATATTTTACAATATAAAATCAGAAAATACAATGAAACAGAAATATAAAATACTACTTAAGTATAGTAGGTAGGTACTTACGAAACTGGGTGACGTTTTGAGCATTTAATATAGTTGAAATATAAAATACTGTAAATAAAATAGTATAGGTATACTCGTAATAGCCCATTTGTTCTATCGATGATAGATTTTCACAACGAAGAGGAAAGTGCAACAAGAAGAACGTTTCACTTGTGACAATATTTGTATGATATCTTTTTGTATTTATAGTGAAAATATTAATTATTTTATAATAAGTAATGAATGTAATTTATTAATCGCAAATAGCTATTACATAATTGTAATGTAAACGAGTTGTTTCAAAATAATTACAGGTTATTTAATTATGATTATTGAATACTTTTACCATTTTGGAATGTATACCTATATACGTTATGGTACATTCATTTCAAAGACAGTTCAATTAAAATGTTTTTTTTGTGTTTTGTTTAACTTATAAAGAAAGATCACATACCTATCTTTACAAATCAACTTTAGTAATTAAATTATTAAAAAAATGCAACATACAAAATATAATTGAAAATTTCATTGATAACTAAATAATTACTTATAGATAGATAGATAGAATTTACTTTATTGCACACCACTCAGAAAAGATTTACACAAAACAGCTATTTACCTACTCATAGACATTGTAAAGGTCGATTTACACCAGACAAGCGAATGCTCATTCTATCCCCACTACCTATATCAAATTCTTTTAGTGTAAACAGGCGTAGAGCATTCTTTCGTTGTTATATATATGAATACGAGTTTTCGTTTACACAAGATCAAGAAAGAATGCTCTTGTTCTAGCTCTCTAGCTCTTTGTTCGTTTGGTCTAAATCCACCCTATGTACAAAGGCGGTCATATCGTTTAGTAGCGATCTCTTCCAGACAACCTTTACTTCTTCTTTACTACTAAACCTTTACTTCTACCTTAGGTACTACTTATATTTAGAGATTGTGTCTATTCTTTTATCATAATCATATTTAAAAAAAATGCTGAAAAAGCCGTTTCCTTGAACAAAATATATCATAATGTATTGTTTTCTTATGTTTACGCGGATTTCACCCATTATTATCTTTCCTCCGAAAAGATGAACCTCTCATAATTTTTGTAACCTCAATGTATGTATTTTTGTATGTATGTATGTACATATATATGTATGTATATGTGCATGTAATTGTGTATGCAGTTAAGTATATATTTATATATTTTATATTAATAATTTTAAATGTATATATTACTAGATAAGTTTGTGGCTTTATTATTATTTTTAAGCTTTTTGTTCGTTTTTTTTTTTTCCTTTATCACTCTTGCGCTACTGTGTCCTGCGGTAACATCGTTTCTCACCACCATGGGTAGACTTCGACGACTTCTTCGACTTCTGACGCCGAGTTGGCGCAGCGGTCACAGCACTGGATTGGGATTGGCTGTTGCGCGGGCGTTTGCGGGTTCGATTCCCGCACACGACAACATTGTTTGCCGTGGTCTGGGTGTTTGTACAGTCCTTGTAGGTCTCCCCACCGTGCCTCGGAGAGCACGTTAAGACGTCGCGCGTCGGTCCCGGTTGTTATCATGGCCACCTGATAGCGATCGTTACTCATAGTAGGGAATATATCCGCCAACCCGCATTGGAGCAGCGTGGTGGATTAAGCTCCGATCCTTCTCCTACATAGGGAAGAGTCCTATGCCCAACAGTGGGATATTACAGGCTGAATCAATCGATCGATCGATGGGTAGACTGATAGAGAGAGATCTCTTATAGAGATAAGTTCGCCCTTGCCAACATCCTTTGTAAAAATAATTTATAATTATGTTTTGAAAGTGCAATAAAGAATACTAGTGGTCGCCCAGAGGTCGAAATTCGACATAATTAAAAATTTTAATAAAACAACGTATTTAATTAATTAATTAATAAAACAACGTATTTAATTAATTAATAAAACAACGTATTTAATTAATTAATAAAACAACGTATTTAATTAGTTAACTATTTCTGTTAACTATTATAAGATCAGAAACCTTTGTTCAGCAATGATACATATACGGATTGTTACAGAACCTACAACGTACTTCACATGGAAAAACTATGCACATTACGAAACTTATAAAAATTTATAATGATATCTTGTTATCAACAGAAACTGGTATTAAAACTAAGTAGATTTTAATTGCCCTGAAAACAAGTAATTTGTTATCAATTAAGGAACGTTGCGTTGTATAGTATGTTGCTTTTAGAAGTAGCTGACAGCGGTTTGTTTTTGAAGTAGGTAAAACCTCTTTACTTGACTTGGGGAGTAAGCTGGTGAATGAAAATGATTATGATGAATGTTGCTTTATTGCTTTTAATTTATTTGGGAGCTTCCTCAGACATAAAGCGTATTATTATCGAAATGTCTAACTGCCAGTTTTATCTAATCATCTATTCTCAAATAACGACGTAAGCCTCATAGGTATACCTACCTAAGCCTCTAGTAATAGAGTACATTGACTCGGTGGCATTATTATTAAAAAAAATGTTTAACATTAATCTTTAGCACTACTTTATTATACAAGTTAATTAGAACACTTTCATAAGGTTTTATTTTCTTAAAGTAAAAATTTTTAATTATAACAAAATAATAGATTACGCGGTAGGCGCAACTGTTGCAGTAGGACACCTCGACGACCTCAGTAGAGTTACACCTGAAAAACGACAACATGATGTTTATCTTATACTATTAAACGAGCAATTCTTGTATATATATATATTTTCTGAATCTCGGAATCGGCTCCAACGATTTTCGTGAAATTTAGTATGCAGGGGATTTCGGGGGCGAAAAATTGATCTAGCTAGGATTCATTTAAAAAAAATGTCGTTTTATCCCTGTTTTTAGGCAATGAAAAAATATCATTAGAATACGAAGCTTAATTTCACTACGCGTCAACATAGCTGTAATGGCGTAATTAGGAAATCGGCGGGTGTCAAATCGTGTTGACCCGGGTTCGAATCTCAGTCTCCAGATAAATTTTTTTTCTTTTTTTTTTAATTTCACTCGTGATTTATTATTTAAATAAAATTAAAATATAAAAATACCGAGAAAAAAAAACAAAAAATAAAATGAAAATACCGAGCTAGGCTCGGTCACCCAGGTACTAATATTTATAAAACTAATAACTGTATCTATTAATTTTGATTTACCAAGAAACTAAAAAAATCGATCGGTAAAACAATAACATAAAGTAATAAAATTAAAAACCTACGATTTTAATATTTTTCATAAACATTAAAATATTTTTTTATATTTTATAGTCATTGTAAAAAATAATAAATTAATGATTTTAACAGCTAAATATAAGAGTTGGTTATGTTATTGGTTAAGACTTAAGTGTGATAATTTATATTTATAAATGTCTGTGAGATTCTTTATATGATTTTCCTTATATACGTAAGTGGTAGATTTACACAACGGAAACAAACGATTGTTAATATTAATTTAGCTAATTAATCTCACGGTCATATTGTGTGAACTCAATAATATCATATTCATAGTATATAGTTAAGTTGACGGGATTTTATTTTCTTGATTTTACTCTAATATTATATACCAAGAAGATTCTTTATATAAAATTTAGATTTGATTGTTTATAAACAAAAAATATAAACAATATAGTAATTTATTTTTGAATCTTTAAATATCAATATATTGTAGAAAAAATTAAGTTTCTTCTATTATGATAAAAACAAAGTAGGTACTTAATATTTTAACAAAAAAAAATTATAGTAACATAGTGTTATATTCCAACATTTAAAATAATATATGTATATTCTTCAAACGTTCGTTCATCAAAGCTCTGACTTAAAATTGGAAGGTCATGACAAACTCACAAGACAAGACTCACAAGGTAAATACATACGACAAACAGAAAAAGATTAACACAAACCAGTTTTCCAGGTTTACTATATTTGAAATTGCTGTCGCGAAACGGTCTTTATTTTGACTAGACACTAGTCACGTAACTATGACTCAAATACGGAAAGCTAGACCATAGTCAGAAGATTGTAGCCTAACTATATAAGTTTTTTATTAATAATGACTACTTACTGACTCCACAAGCCTGATCACAGAACAATCTGCTTGGGTTATTATAAGTTACGCCGTTTGTGCCGCAAACTGGGTTGTACTCTGACGTCACAGGGCAGGTTCGGCGGCACTGATCTATGTTGGCTTGGTTTCTGATATAAAAAATACGTATTGCATTAAAAACGCTCGAATTTGTGATGATAGACGAATTCTTAACTTAGTATCTGCTTCGTATTATTTTTATTTTTTGTGTTACCCACTCATGAGGAGACCATATAAACATTTTAAATCATATCAAATTTTTTCGATCGAATTTAAGCAAAATTTTGATATGATTTAAAATGTTTATAGTTTCCTCATGTGTGGGTAACACAAAAAAATAAAAATAATAAGAATTATAAAAATAGCATGGTGTCTCTTGTCAAAGAATTCATTGTAATATGAAACTGAGTAGTCGGGTGCTGTAAAGGACTCGCTATAGACGGTGCCAAGGTTTGCTTAAAACCAAATAAAAATCATCATATTATCAAGAATTTCGGCCCAGCGGGATGTGGATCCATAGCTCAATTGGCAGAGCGCTGACACGTTATGTCGGAGGCGCGGTTTCAAACCCCGATGGATCGAAAAAAAAAATTGATATGATTTGTTTATAATTTCCTCATGTGTGGGTAACACAAAAAGTAAAAATAATACGAATTAAAAATAGCATGGTATCGTCTCTTGTCAAAGAATTCATTGTAATATGAAACGTTGAGTAGTCGGGTGCTGTAAAGGACTCTCTATAGACGGCGCAAGGTTTGCTTAAAATCGAATAAAAATTATCATATTATCAAGAATTTCGGCCCAGCGGGATGTGGATCCATAGCTCAATTGGCAGAGCGCTGACACGTTATGTCGGAGGCGCGGTTTCAAACCCCGATGGATCGAAAAAAAAATTGATATGATTTGTTTATAATTTCCTCATGTGTGGGTAACACAAAAAGTAAAAATAATACGAATTAAAAATAGCATGGTATCGTCTCTTGTCAAAGAATTCATTGTAATATGAAACTTTGAGTAGTCGGGTGCTCTAAAGGACTCTCTATAGACGGCGCCAAGGTTTGCTTAAAACCAAATAAAAATCATCATATTATCAAGAATTTCGGCCCAGCGGGATGTGGATCCATAGCTCAATTGGCAGAGTGCTGACACTGTATGTCGGAGGCGCGGGTTCAAACCTCGCTGGATCGAAATTTTTTGATATGATTTAAAATGTTTAGTATCTGCTTATAAAGTTTATATACGTCGGTATAAAAATATAAATAAAAGGAAGTTCATAGAACTGAAAGTTAAATAAAGCGGGCGAGCGGCCACTATCTTAATCGTCTTAAAACTATATCTATCTCTATAAATTTTATCGATTCTCATCCATTGACTACATTTAAAAAAAAAATCATAACATGTTTTGATAACCAACCCATCTACGTTGGGATTAGCTGTTGATGTGGTTGATGTTGTACTCTGATCGGGTTCGGGACGCTGTACTGGAACGGGACGGGGTACTGGCACGGGACGCGATCCTGGGTTTGGATTTTGGGGGCCAGGTCTCCAAGGAGGAAACCGCCCAGGGTTCAACCAATTCCATCCATACCTATCTTCTAAATCACCTTCTTCTTGATTTTGTCGCTTTTCTCTGTTGCTCATGCCAAGCGCTTCATGACTTAAGACTGCTGTAAATGATATATAATTTAAGTATCAATTGCAGATATAAGCATAATATTTCTTGTTCTATATGACCAAGAAATATATAAATCTTAGTGAAACTAAATAAATTAGGATATTGAGATATTTTATTCGAGTTAAATGCAAAAAGGTTAACACACATGTATATGTTCTTTTAACCCAACGCAAAGAGATAATTATTTATTAATTGTATTTTCAGACGGAGATCCGCTTACGATATCTTTGAAACAGATAAAAAATAAAATTTTATTAAAAATATTATTTTATACATAAAAACATAGCATGGTGCCAAAAAGATTTCATATTTTTTACGAATCAAAAAGCCCGTACAATTAATAACACATATGTAGACACCAACTTAATACGCTACGTTGAGCGCCCGTAGCGTAAGGACCTTTTAGGGTATAATATTGTACATAAGGAAGATACAGCAGTAGCTAGACTGACAACTACTTAGGTATAAGATCTTTTCTACAATATAAAACTATAAAATTGGCAAAAAAAATTACTTCGGTTTATATTCGAAATTTGGTGTTAAACATAAGCTAACATTTAGAAAATAAACTTATTTTACAGTGAAATGTGAATTTTTCTAATTGATATTGTATTATTACAAAAAAAAATTAATTAAAACTTACCTATAATAAGTATTAAGAACAGCTTCTCCATTTTTGTAACAAGTTTTGTATTTTTTAGTAAACTTTTATATTATGTATTGTCTAAATCTAAAATATGTATCAGCACTAAGAAGATCAATACAATACTGACGCAGCTTGCTTGTGCCTTTGATTATAAGTTGATGCTTGTATTGACGCGTTTACCAACTGGCCTGTAATAGTGTTGTTTATTATTTTTATCGATGATGAATTTACCTGATTTTAATTTTTTTACTATACAAATGTTTTTATTATTGATTTTTGAAAATGATTTTATCGTATCATTTATTTTGGTTTATTTTACGAAAGAATACTATTTTTACGTGAGTCTCATACTACAGTTTATCAGTTACAATAGAAATTATACTATTCAAATATTACAAAAACAAGTGATAAATATGTTATCAATTAATTCAAATTATAATTATAAAGTATCTTACATAAATTAATTTAGTTAGGTAATTAAAAAAATTGAATGCTTTTTTAATCGACAAAGACACATCTCTAGTAGATAATTTATATTATAAGTTCAATATGTACAACGTAAATTCCCAATTCTCTTAAATTCCCCGGGGTTAAGGAAATGACTATTTCTGTACTAATTTTGCTTGCTAATGAAATTGTACTTATTATTGAGAAATTAATGTGACATTATTCGATCTTTAACAGGTAAATACATGTGTTTTGAAAAGTAGGTACATATTTTTTGTTTGTAATTGAACTTCATTTTAACAAATAAAAAAACCGTTTCATGTACATAATGGTTCTAAATTCCTATTAATACTGATGGTGCGAATTCAATTCACAATCTGGATTTTGGTCATTATCGGTTTTTTGAAAGAACACGTACAGCCAACGTTGCGTGCAGGTTCTCCTGGTTTTCATAAACGTTTTATGACAATAACTCTTGATTGGAAAATTGCCCGCCAGTCGAAGCCTTGTCCTTTTGCTTCTAAGCATAAAAGGTCTCTGCCCAAGACTATTTCAGTTCAGTTTCTTTATCAAAACTAATATTATTTAAACGAATATTATTATTTTACTAATATTATTAGAATTTAGACGTATATCTAAACATATTTATAAGTTCGGTCTACGAAGTAAACTCATGATGAGTTTCATCTGATTGCAAGTGTCAACTTTGACCAGCTTGACAGACTGGCTCTCCTCGAAGCCGATGACCCCAGTGTATACTGTTTCCATTACATGATTAACTAATTATTGTAAGGGGAAAAAAAACCGTCAGCGTCGGACCACGTCCTAGTTTTACTACGCAGTCACAGGACTGTCGATCTGTAGTTTAAATGTAAAATCGCCTGTGGTAATGATAATAATGCATGCATGTTTAACAAAAGGCATGGGCATTTTGAGCCCGTAGATGTTTATTTAAATTTAAAAAAAAAAACATATTTATAAGTTAGCGTTATTATTTAATAAGACTTGAAATTGAAGTCGATACATAGTATTTGTCACATGTTAGGTAGGTACCAATTTAGACGACGGTGACTCATACTATACAATTAATATAGGTACTGTACTCGTATTTACTCAAAATGTCAAAGTACCGACAATTTAAAACGAATTACATTTTATCACGTGGAATCCGTATTTTACTATAATACCTTCTTCTAGCTTCTAATATTAGAACCTGTGTATTGTGGTTTTGGTACAACCTTACGTATACATACGTATAACTAATTGTAAGTGTTACAGGAATAAAACCATGAATACAAAATATATAACCATGGTATTTATTTTCAGTCAGTGTAAATTGTAACACAAGTTGTTAAGTTGCTTGTATATCTAAGTGTTTACTGGTATGTATATAATTAAATTGTATAGATAGCTCGTAATACATTACTTTGATAGTCATAGTAACACAGTAATATATCATGTCTAATACTACTACAATTATAGCATAAAAAATGACATTTATGATGATATGACGTCTTAAATGAAATAAAATATCCACTGTAAATTATATATCATATTATATAGATTTAATATGTAGGTAGGTAAATTACACAATGAATATATAGAAATTAAACAAAAAGGACAGGATTTCTTTTTATTTTACGTTTTGTAAAAAAAACAATAAAAAAAAATAATGTTAACCTTACCTTAATACTTTTTTTTAAATATAAAAAAGGCCTAATGACATCTACTTTTCTCCGCCTACTTTAGTACTTCGCCTATTTTAGTAACGTGTTACGTTAGTACATATTACTTCAATGCGTGTTTTAGTGATAATGATAATTTATATTATTTAAGAAACGACCAAAAGATAAATACTTATGTAAGAATAAATACCGCTTTTTACTTTTACGTGGAACGCTCAAAGTAGAGGTAAAAAAATTCCAGTTTAAAAAAATATCGTAAGTAAAAATTAATTTAAAATCATTTGTCATAATGTTATACACAAGTATCATGTACGAGAGTACGAGTATATTCATTATGAACATGTGCATATATTTTATCTAAAATTACTTTATATTATACTGAAGTTTAAAGACAGCATTTTATAATTTTTCGTCGCACAAATCTAAAACCTACAAATAATGAGCAAATTGTTGATAAAAGTGTCTTGTGCAAGGTTACTGACCAGTTCTCATTAATATAGTGGAATCTTATTTTAGGTTTATTATACTGGAAACCAGTTCTTTTTACTTATGAATAATAATTGTATAAAAATGCTTCACTTATATTCACTATTACACGCCTCGGTGTGCTTTAATCTCAATACAACTGCTCTGTGTCGATTTTGCAAGATAAAATCGTTCCTATCACTAAATTATAAAAAAGGACGTTTCGGAAACTAGACATGTTAAATTATAAAGTCAGCGTATTTTTTTCCTTTTCGTTTAATATAATATATAACAATAACATAACACATATCTACAGCTGTCGGTTTGTCTGTGCACTTTTCGTTGTCTTCTCGTTTTAGAAAAATGTAAACAATTAATTGTAATAATTCCTTATGAATAATACTTCAGTCACTCTAAGGATGAACTGTATTTCTCTCTATGATTGAAGTATTGAACTCTTAACTTTTTTAAAGATATTAACGAAATTCGAAAGATTTCTTTTGTTAAATACTATCAGATTAAGAAATATCTAAAAGTACTCAATTTGATGTCAATAAAATCAAAATATTTTTTACCATTCGTTTTCGAAAATTATTTTTTTCAATTGATTTCTCTTTTAGGCATTTCAATTCGTAACACAATGAACGTGTGAGGCGTGCACTTTTGTATTTTCCAAATGTACCCATTTGTATTTAATGAGTTTAATGACATTTGAAAAATTATATATGATTGTCTATCTTTATATATAAAAATGAATGTATGTCTGTATGTCTTTTATAGAATCGTAAGCTATGCATTTGATCATGTCATGATCTTCAGCAAAGTGTTGTGCATGAGCCCACAAAGGTTTCTGAGTTGGTTCGACCAAAAAAAAATAAAAAAACAGCGTAGCAACGCACGCAGGGTACAGCAATATAAAATACAAATTTCATTACGAATGAAATAAAAGTGCATTCTGTATGTATGGATTGTATACTAAAAATATTTAAATATACAAATATGTTTTAATTTTTTAGTTAACACGACTCATTTTAATGAGAGGGTAATAAGAATAAGCAGATGCTTTAAAAGAATGAATTTTTCTATAATACCTAAATATGTTTTATATAGATAAATTTTTAGTTTAAAGTTTAAACTGTGTTTATCAAAGTTATAACTTTCAGCAGAAACAATCATGAATTGGTTTTACACTACTGACAATCATTCAGGAGTCTGGAGTGTGTAAGTATGTTAATTATTGTTTAGGATAAAAAGTTTACCATTAGATCATCATCATAATTTTTGTCTATATGGAGTAGGTGGTATACGCTTTCAGGCAAATAAAGTAATTACGCAAATCGGCGCAAAAATGTTGTAGGAATTAATAGAATTATGCAAAAGTAGGTACAACTTATTTTATAGTTTCCTCGATTTTTCTGTACTTATGTTTCCATCTTAATATATATAAATCTCGTGTCACAATGTTTGTCCTCAATGGACTCCTAAACCATTAACCGATTATAATAAAATTCGCACACCATGTGCAGTTCGATCCAAATTGAAAGATAGGCTATATTTTATTTCGATATATATAATTAATATATACAAAAAATATATAAGGCGGTACGAAGTTCGCCAGGTCAGCTAGTATACTATAGGGAGCAACTGTGAAGTTACTCTTTTGAACACATTTTTTTTTCAATTCGTTCAAACGACCGTAGAAACTAATTTCTTTTAAGTCGGTTATGTAGGTATTATCATGAAATACTTAATGAAAAATGTTTATCACACAAAAGGCATGACATAAAACTTTTAGCGATTTAGGGACAATTTCACGGGTCATGAATTTACACTGTTTGATTCATAACGGTAATCAACAGAAATAAATATGATGTAGGTATTTATTCTTTTTACCATTGACTTCCACTATACTATTGAAATATTTCTATTTACAAATGTATAACTAAAAATTTTATTTTATAACAGATCTTAATGACCAATTCTACTTCCTGCTGTTAAATTCTATTCGTTATATTGCACATAATATAAAAAATATCCATAATAATCAGCGAAATAGGCATTTAATACGTATTTTTAAATGTACCAAGTTTCACTGACGTCAAATTTCTGGTATAATGTTAAACAGTACTTACCTATATTTTGAAACAGGGCTTACCCGTTATTAACACTTGTAACATTGAGTAATACCTGATTGTCATAGTCAAAAGTTGTAAACGGAAAACCCGTGTGACCATTTCTGCTGTACGTAGATTGTTGTTGTAGCTACAGATTTTTATTTGTCGTGCGCCTTCTGAATCCAGCGGCTTCCCGCTGTCTTCTTTAGGTCGTCAGTCCACCAGGTTGAAGGGCAGACTTTGCTCCTTTTGCCGAGACGTAGTCGCCATTCGAGAACCTTCTTTCCCTATCAGCTATTGGTTCCATCGCTCGCGGAGCGACTTTGAGCCTATGGAAAAGGCTAACGGTAAAAGACCACGTCGCAGCGCTGTAGGTCATCACTGGCAACACACACTGCTCAAACACTTCTGACTTCAGTCTCTGAGGTATAATGGACGAGAAGATATTTGTAATATCCCGAATGCTGCCCAACCAAGTTGGATTCTACGAGTTACCTCTTTCTGGAAGTTGGACTTACCCCAGTCTTCGGTCTGTATATTTAAAAAGCCAGCTGTAAGATGGTTATCCCACCATCGGTTAGCTTCAACAGTTCCAAGGTGGTAGTGGGATTTGTTATCCCTTAGTGGCCTCTTACGACACCCACTGGAAGAGAAGGAGTGTCTAAATTCTAGACTGCCGTAGCCACACAGCAAACAGGCTATTTTTAATCCAATATTTTATGTGTTTTCATTATTTTTCGTTATAGTCAACCAGACAGTGACTACATATTTATCGGTGGGCCTAGGATTAGGTACGCTACTAGAAGCCAGACACTCCTTAGATCTTTATTTAGATTTTCTGTTAATCTAGAGATGTATCTGCCAATAATTTGCTTCACGGTGTAAAAGTCGTCGTTCCAGCAATTTGGGTCTACTATGATCGTCGGCTGGTAAATTTCAGTGCTCGGCACATTATCACTTAAGTATCATTAAGCTACGGCGGATACTTATTCGCTACTGGCTACCCTCAGCTATCACATGAAGCCCATTATATGTACACTAGCTTCTGCGCGCGACTTCGTCGGCGTGGACTCCGCCCCTATTGGTCTTAGCGTGATGATATATAGCCTATAGCCTTCCTCGATAAATGGGCTATCTAACACTGAAATAATTTTTCAAATCGGACCAGTAGATCCTGAGATTAGCGCGTTCAAACAAACAAACAAACAAACAAACAATCAAACAAACAAACTCTTCAGCTTTATTATATTATAGTATAGATATCTATACTTCTATACTAATATTATAAAGAGGTAAAGTTTATAACTTTGTATATACGGGGTAATCTTCGCAAATACTGATCCGATCATGAAAATTCTTTCGCTAACAGAAAGCTACACTATTCAGGAGTGACAAGATAAAAGGTAAAAGATAAAAATATATAAAGATTTTAAATCAGCAGGATTTGAACCTGCGCCCTCTGACGTGCCGTGTCAACAATTCAATCTAATCAAGCATTATTATTTGCCTTAGAAATTAATTGGTGATTTTAAAACATTTACATTTATCTGATTTGCTGAAAATAGGGAGAGTGTATTGGAACATATCAAATTTCACCGTACCCTTCTTATGTGAAATGGATTATAACGCCCAACGAAGTGGGCACGGGTCGGCTAGTCTACATATAAGACTTAAAGCACTAAAAATAACTGACAAAAGCTGTACCACGATTTTACGAATACCTACTGCAAAGCCAAGTTAAACTTTGATGGTTTATTTCTTTTACTTACCTACTAGTACTACACTACTTGTATATTTTATTTAACAAAGCTAAGTTGTATTATAAGTACTCACAGTATTAGTCTTACATTTTTAAAGGAAAAGAACATGGAGAAAAACAGTTGGTTCTATTAAGGCTCAAGAAGAAAAGTAGTTCCTTTATAGGAATGTCTATCTTAATATATATTAAGATTCCGGCTGCGCTTCAATCTCTGCCTTTACTGAAGTTTAAAAAAATTATTAAGCAAACATTATGCAATAAAGCCTATTATACAATCAATGAATACCTTAATGATGAAAAGGCATGGGATTGAATAAAGCTCGACCTGGCTATGTCTATGACCCGCCTTGTAAATTAGATAGTTACAATACAACTATTGTGAGCAGGTGGCATGTGATGGTCTCGGCATTTACAATTGGCTGTCTCGTGTTTGTTCTGATCGTTTCATGGTCCACTACTGCGTTTTATCTTGTATCTGACTTTGAATTTTTAAAAGAGTACCGAGATTTTTTTTCCGCCGGCTTTTTTTCTATCGGCGTACACTAGGGACATTATCTTATTCATTGTATAATATTTAATAAAGCCGAGGATAAAGTAGGTAGGTAATGTCTACCGAGACATTAGTAATTTAATATTTTGACTAAGTTAAGGTTGCTTATAACACTGGGTACATTACGTAAGTTTGTAATGTACCTAATGTTTAGACATAAATTTTATTTTTTTATTTTATTGTTTGATTGTTTGCTGCCTTAACTGTCAATTGTATTGTTTAGTTTTTTTTTTAATGATTTTTTTTAATACTTTCGTCAAGTGTGTAATATCACCTTATGGCGAAATAAATGTTTTGATTTTTATTTTTATTTTAAGAGTAATTAATTTATAAGGCGACGTAATTATAGTTCGTCTATTTCACGATGAAGTTTTGACTTTGCTTGTTGTTAACCGTGCACAGACACATCGTGTTAGTGTGCGTAGGCCTCGGGAGCTGTCAGTCACGGTCCACGCAAGATGTCAACACAAAGTACCGTCAGAAAGGTAACTTTTAAAAATATAAAATTTAATATTGTTTTCAAAATATAAAATAATGTAATTAAATAATTAATAAGTATAAATTTTTATTTTTCTGTTTGATTTTATTTTAATTTTGATTTTATTTCTTTTTGATTACAGTGAATCAGAATTCGAAAACAATATTATCTGAATGAAAAAATGCTCGCTTTTATTTAAAAGGCGCTGGTGGTAAAGTTCGTTATCGCTCATTCGTCCTCCGGCCGAGCGGAGGTTATCGCTGCCACCACCACTACAACACCCCCCTTCCGTTCGCCCTGGACCACGCTCCCAGTGCGTCTGATGCAGTAGACCGATAAGTTTATACGTATCAACGTGGACTTCTAAGCGGACAGTTTGATTTCAAATGTGTTCCTCGAACACAGCCTAGACACGATACTACGAGTATTGTAACAAATTACAATCCTAGTGAGTGTGAGGGAAGGATCGGTGTGAAAGTTTATTTTGGACACATTTGGTGGAAATGTTAAGCTGGAGAGTACTGTTGTGCGTAATTATAATTACAGGTACGTATCACAACTCGTCTTAAATACATGTTCAACTTCACATTTAAAGTCACATAAAATTCTTATTGCTACAACGCACAGCATATTTCGGCTTATGCCGAATTTCTCATAACAATCAATTGAATATTATTGTGTTGCCAATATTAGGGAAATTACTTCATAATTATCAATATTTATTCGTTGGAAAATGACACAGTTGTGTGTAAACAATATTAATATGTATAGCTGTAATGAATTTAGAACTGTCTGTAAACCACAATTGTCTAACATCCTCCTTTCTTATCACAGGAGAGGCGTTAAAGCTTAATTACTCTTGCGACTCTTCTACGTTTAATTTTATTTGACTTTGTTATTACACGCTTTTTATTAGCTTCACCTCTATGTTTGTTAATATGTTTGTAACCGACAACTTTGGACTTCATTTTGACCCACTTCTAACGTTCAAATTTCATTAATCTTGGTAGACTTATCGAGGACCGATGACAATACACTAATTTGATAAGATTATTCTATTATCCTAACGGCTTGGCCCAATAGTCAAGGCTTTTCTCGCTATCGTTTGAACTTCATTTTGACCAACTTCTAATGTTCTGATTTCATTTAAACTTGGTAGACTTTTTCTACTTTTTAGTTTGGTTTATTTATAAAAGCGTGTGTTTTTTTTAAACTTTAATTTATTTTACATGTTACGTGTAACACACATGTCCAGACAATTATCAAGTAATTATTAAACGCTAACAAAAACAAAGAGACTTAGTTTCTCTAATAGCAACAGACTGATTGGCGACTTGATCTTAAGGTTATCGCAAATGCGCACTAGAGGGGCACGCTACAATAATAGATTATTTGTTAAGAAATAATTTTATAATAAAATATGTAATAGACGTTTTTGACAGTTCTGATATACTTCTAGCTTCATATAATATAATTTTAGTATCTATACTAATATTATAAAGCTAAAGAGTTTGTTTGTTTGTTTGAATGCGCTAATCTCAGAAACTACTGGTCCGATTTGGAAAATTCTTTCAGTGTTAGATAGCCTATTTATCGAGGAAGGATATAGGCTATTTTTTTCACATTAACGCGTGCGAAACCGCGGGGCACAGCTAGTATAAAATAAACTTAGATACAGATTTATTTTATTTTTATTGGGCAAATGATATTATACTGATGTCATTATGATTTTCCGATAGCGTTACAATCAAATGAAAATTAAAAATCAATATCAATATGATTTTATTTTAAGTTTCCTTAACATTGTTGACACAAGGTATTGATTAGATTGTTCACTTAGCCAATATGTGCTTTAATACTTCCATGACATGTTTATTTTAATACTAAAATATTGACTCGTGTTTTAATTTAATCATTTTTAGTCTCCGTCTGAGTTTCTCATGTTATGATTCCTTCAAGAATATAAAACTGGAGAAGTGCATCGGAAATCAAATATCCAATAGTACATCGATTGCAATTTCTTTATATTATGGTAATTCGTTACATGTCAACTATATACC
Organism: Melitaea athalia; assembly: GCA_905220545.2. Taxonomy (NCBI): domain Eukaryota; kingdom Metazoa; phylum Arthropoda; class Insecta; order Lepidoptera; family Nymphalidae; genus Melitaea; species Melitaea athalia. The sequence goes on from HG992188.1 coordinate 6,280,991, forward strand.
TAACTAGCAGCGAAACCCGGCTTTGCTCGGGTTAAAATACATCGCAGAAACTTTCTAGACCATTACAGAAATTTTGATATATTTTCCGATGTCCTAATGCGTTAGAAAAGGACAGAAATATATGTTTTAACATTTTCACCACACACCACCACCCACTTTCACCAACCGCGACCAAACTCCCTTACTACCACCTGGAGACCAAGGGGTATTTACCACACCAACGGGAAGTTGATTGGGTTTTGTGGTGATAGAGAAAACTGTGTATTTACGTACAACAAAGCATTTTATATCATCATCACTACATATTATAAAACAAAGTCGCTTCCCGCTGTCTGTCTGTCTGTCTGTATGTATGCTTAAATTTTTAAAACTACGCAACGGATTTTGATGCGGTTTTCTTTAGTAGATAGAGTGATTCAAGAGGAAGATTTTTATGTATAATACATGGATAATATAGTAGAGGAACTCTGATAGTTATTGCAACCGTGCGAAGCCGGGGCGGGTCGCTAGTACATATATAATTTAGATTTAGATTATCATCTATTTTTTATTGAGTTACAAGTAATTACACAGTAATCTAAGGGTAAAACATTCCATCAGAAAACCTTTATGATCCACTACTACTGCTTACATGAAGGTGACAAATATAATTATATATTGATCTATAAAATATTGACTTTAGCTCTAGGTCAGGTTAAATGACTAACTTTGTACATAACAGTCTCATAGGCTTTTTCGATGCGATTATCTTATCTGCCCTTTATACCTGTACGTATAAACATACATACATATATTGTACTTTTGGTTGTCTTTAAGAAATCGGTTTAGTGACTAAGCTATCATTACACATTGTTTCTAATTTATTATTAATTATTTAATGTGTGTAATGAAGTGTTAAATAAATAAACTAATAAGGCCGGATACAATTAACTACGAATAATTATAGCACCAGATCAAAGTGATTTTCAACACGAAGGAAATCCTTTGAATGTGTAAATGAAGATATTTCACATAATTTATATTTTCAAATGCTATTTAAGCGCAGACACGTCTACATTATACTACTGGTTCAATATATTAATTATTCCTTTTTTACAAAGTAGAGAAAGTCTGTATACAGACATCGTTGTCCTCAGATGATACCTAATCGTCAACAGCTAGAAATAATCTTGCAAAGATTTCCAAAATTCCAACACTAGCGGTATTGCGCCGCATAAAACCTTATTAATACTTCAACTTTATTATAACAATAACATAAATATAACATGGTAATCAATTTTAATATATTTATTTAATAATAAACACAAACCGTGGGAATCAACCGATATTGAGTTCCTGTTTTGACTAAGACGAGGAAGCGATAGGGATACTTTTAGAGAACTAACTACTATATTTGGGTTGTCTGGAAGAAATAGCTAAATAGCCATAAGTCCACCCATTGTACTTCACAGTCTGTAAATGTCTTTAAATGTGTTTAATGTTTAAAATGTAGTTGTGGTGTACAATAAAGTGTAAATCTATACTAATATATAAAGCTGAAGAGTTTGTTTGGTTGTTTGTTTGTTTGTTTGTTTGAACGCGCTAATCTCAGGATCTACTGGACTGATTTGAAAAATTCTTTCACTGTTAGATAGCCCATTTATCGAGGAAGGCTATAGGCTATGTATCGTCACGCTAAGACCAGTAGGAGCGGAGTCCACGCCGACGAAGTCGCGCGCAGAAGCTAGTAAATAAATATTTATACAGATACTTCTGTAAAAAATAACATTTACTTTAACGTGAAATGCAATCGGAAGCAGTTTATAATTAAATACTATATAAATTGTAAACATCAAGAATTGTTTATAGAGGAAGCTGTTATCGAAGGACGTAAAAGAAATGGGCCGATTAATTTAGATCCATTTTTTCCTATTACATTTTTCATTACTCATTTAATCGAGTTTAAATAAATGTCCCACAAGTGGACAAAAATGTCTTCTCCTATAATATATGTGAAGAGTTAGAACTTTATCTACCATACTCTTCCGGTGTGGATGGGCAGATCATTTTATATAACAAAAGTATAAATCACTATAAAGTATTTCTAGTAACAACCGGGCTAGCATGCGCGCCACGACAAAATTTTGTCTACCCCTTTTCTCGTATTATCTCTTTATGTCTACAGTAGCTAACATGCGTGCACGCGATACTCTTCTCGTCACGACAATTGAAGAGATAACAAGAAATTTTAGTTACATAATAAAATATTGTTTTTTTTTTGTAAGGGCAGCACGAGTTTCTCTACTCGACAAGATGAAGAAGAGAAGGAAGGAGTCTTCGGAAAAGAGTTATGTCTCTCGTAGTGCGCATGTTAGGGTAATCGAGAAAATACTCGATGTAGACATTATCTATCTCTCTCGTCAAGAGATAATCTCGTTGTACGCATGCTAGCCCGGGAGCTTTCTGTGCTTCTCTCTCTTCCCTTTAACCTTTAAAAAAACACTAAAACAAATATTCAAGTAGTATAAAAACAAATAGTGACAATGTAAATGTCTACTTTGAGCGGGAATATGTCCATCTTCAACTTCTTCAAGCCACTTTTGGTCAGGTATATGGCTCAACTAATATAATTTCGTTCTCACATTGATATAAGGCCATTGTCAATAATGAAATAACTTTGAAACCGTTGAAGTTATCTTCATGAAATGTTGCACATTTATTCATTGTTCCTTTATGAATGTATCTACATTGAAAAATTTTTTTTTAACTATTTTCATGTAGTTTTTCAATTTTTACGACGTTATCAGCCGAAAACTGCCTCAATCGGCGCCCACTCTGTGCGATGTTGTATGCACCTGAAAAAAAAATATATATATATTCCCAATCTGTATGAGTATTCTAAGCACTGGTAGCAGAATTAGTACATGGAATTTTTTTTTTAGAAAAGTTTTATCTGTTTGAGTATGGTGTTTTGTGACATATAATTAAGTAAACAAATTTCTTATCGTAATTAGTTTTTGAAATCGTACATGAAAATCCGGTTTAAGCAAAAAGCAAAGCTTCATCTTTTATAAAATGTAGTTAATTTCTTACATGAAAGTAGCAACATTACTAAATGAAATGAAGTATGAAAAGCTATTGAAATTCAATTGGACAAGAAATTTCCATTTTGTACTTTTGACAGTTTTATTTAAACTAGTGGTCTCCCAGAGGTCGAAATTCGACCATAATTAATATTTTAAATTAAAGAAAACCAAATAATTGTGACAATAAAAAACCTTCTTTTAAATACCTTTTTAATTTGACTACAGCCTTTGACAATCAACAAAATAGTATAATATGCGTGTGTGAGTGCTGTAGTGTGTGTAATGCTTTTTTTATTAGTTTAATGTATATTTCTATACTAATATTATAAAGAGGCAAAGTTTATAACTTTGTTTGTATATACGGGGTAATCTTCGCAAATACTGATCCGATCATGAAAATTCTTTCGCTAACAGAAAGCTACACTATTCAGGAGTGACAAGATAAAAGGAAAAAGATAAAAATATATAAAGATTTTAAATCAGCAGGATTTGAACCTGCGCCCTCTGACGCTAATCAAGCATTATTATTTGCCTTAGAAATTAATTGGTGATTTTAAAACATTTATATTTATCTGATTTGCTGAAAATAGTGAGAGGCTACACTATTCAGGAGTGACATAGGCTATATTTTATTGTAATTGTACAAAAAAATTCAGTAAAAAATAAAAATATTAAAATATATTATGAAAATGACAAAGAAACGAACGCCATCTATCGCTGTTAGATTTAACTATTTAATACTCTATTTTATTTACTGTCTATTTGAATCTATCGATGACGAAGTTTTTACGCTTTTTGATAGATGGCGTTGGAGCAACATATTATTTATTTAAGTGGTTTAAAATTTGTTCTTTATAGTATGTTATTTGGTTCTGTAATTTAAAATAATTAATACACGATATTATTACGATTTTACGCCCAACGAAGTGGGCACGGGTCTGCTAGTCATGTATAATTTTAAGAAAATATTAGCATTCCGCACTCCTTCTCTATATAAACTATAAGTGTGCGAAATTTCATACTCCTACGTACGCACAATTTACGTAAAAAGGGGTACAAAGTTTTTGCTTCACGTATTAATATATAGATGACTAGTTGTGCCCCGCGGTTACCCCCGCGTTAATTTGAGGAAAATCATAGCTATAGCCTTATATATTTGTAGGTGTATTCATACAAACAACCATCCCCTGTTTTAACCCCAAAAGGGGGTTGATTTCTCAAAATATATTATTAGTACACCTCAACACCGTCTATAGACCATACATTTTGAATTTCAAGTCTCTTACTTCTAAAACATAGGACTTTCATACAAACTTCCAACCCCCATTTTACCCCCTTAGGGGTGGAATTTCGTAAAATCCGTTCTTAGCTGACCTCTACTCTGCGAAAGGAATATTCCTACCAAAATTCAAGTCTCTACGCCTTATGGTTCCAGAGATATCGTGATGAGTCAACGGGTGGAAATCTTTTTTAGAGTAGTAAGACACGAGTACCTATGATATATGGTCTAAGAGACGTGGAAGAGCGACTAATTTTTTTTTTTTTTTTTTAGTTTTTGCAGGCAAGCCTATATGATTGGTTTTGTAAATATCTTACCTATGATATCAATTTCGATTCGAACAGATCGATGTATCGAATATAGGTATATATTATTGACCTACCTGTTCACATCTACTTGCCAGGTAGCCATGACCAAAAATAAGTAGGCAAGCCTACCTAGGCACATTCTGTGAGTTAAAAACTTTCAATTGATATAAAGCTCATTCGGTTATCATATGAGTGAAGGTGATGAAAAAAATTTTTTATTAAAATTAATTAAATTAAAAATAGCCTTGACCACTTTTCGATAGGCAAGTTATCATAGGCATATTTGTTTATAAATTATATTTGATAAAAAATATGTCTCATCGAGTTATCAGATCGGTGATCGGGAAGTTCTACGTCTCCCCTGCTAATAGATTATTTGTAACAAATAAATAAAATAGAGCAAATAATATTAATACTATTTACCAATACGTAATTGTCAAAATAAAACTTTACTTATATTAAAAAAGGTGAAAGTTTGAATGGATGTTTGTTATGCAATAGGTCAGTATGTATTAAGTAATTTTATGATAATGTTATACTAAAACTCCTCAAGTGAAACTGGTAGACGCAGCGAGTATACTGTTAATACAAATAAATAAATAACAAAAAGCATGTGACACAAGTATTGCGATGATATCATTGCATTGTTAACCCTGCACTGATAACACTGTTCAAGAGTGTACGTACGTACGTACCCGTGGTACGTACATTCGTTCAGATCACAGGAAAAGTTTAGGAGAATAAACTATACAGTCATACTGATTAGATTAACGGGGGTCACACGATATCGCGTAATATTCTGGGCCATTAGCAAAACAATGGAATAAACCGGCGACAAAAACGTACTTATAAATATTTACATGCATCGATTACAATTTATTTTCAGGACAATGCCCATTTTCTATGAAGCCGTGCCCCGGTACGTGCTTTGACGTTTTCAGACAATTCATATATTTACGGTTCAGCCTGTAATATCCCACTGTTGGGCATAGGCCTCTTCCCCATGTAGGAGAAGGATCGGAGCTTAATCCACCACGCTGCTCCAATGCGGGTTGGCGGATCATATACTTAAGTAACTATCCTTTATTAATTGAAACTAGATTTTTAAAAATATTCCAAAAGCGATCAAAGCCGCAGTTTATACTTTAATTAAAAAATATATTTTATTTGTATTCCGGGTTTGTGATGTGAGTTGAAGCAAACCCAGTCGGGCTGCTCCATATTTTTAGCAGAAAAATTCCTGCTGTGCCCTAGCTCAGTTACCTTAATGATTTAAAATGTTATTACTACAAAGAGTAAGAAGAGAAAAATAAAGCCAACTCGCCGATTACTTTGATATGTAGGATTGACACTACCCTAGAATTGACTTTACATTATAAATTGCGTACCTCGTGACAAATTTTGAGGCGTGAATATCTTCGAAAACGCTGTAGAGCCGTGTTGCGGATTATGTTTCACAAATTTTCCTCTTTTTCTTTAATTTTAGAAAAAATCATGGCTCAGCAATGAAATATTGACAGACTGTTTTTAATATTTTAAGAAATAAAATAATTTACTTCTTAACTTAATTATCTAATAGATGTGTTTGTTGTCATAAAAAGACTTCAGTTTACATCGATATAGTATGGTATAATAATTAGATATAATATATAACTCGAAAACCTCTCGTCAGATCTCGCGAAAACTTAAATGGGACCACACGATAAGCACCGGCATACGAATAAAAAAATAATCATCAAAATCGGTACACCCAGTAAAAAGTCATACCTTTAACATATACATATAAAAAATACAGTGGAAAATACAATATACAATGTTTTATTTATTTATTAACTAACAAAAATTTGCTACTTAGCTAATATTTATGTATTTTTTCATCTGGAACTTCGGTTCTCTGAAGCAGAGCTCTGCACATCAAAGTAGATGACGTAAGAAATATTTTACATGAAGCTCGAGAGCTTTATGTTAAATCGGATGTATATTTAATGCTATAATTATCTACATTATTATGTAAAGTGAATTAAATTGTTGTTTAACTGAGGTAGAGCATCCTAATCCACTGCAGGAAATATCCTTATCGTATAATATAAGATCACAGCTTAATAATGCTGTTTTCAAGGAATGTTGTTCCTGTGGTGAGTAAGAGCTCTTGCAAAAAAGTAGGTTGCAGGCGTCTATATAAGCTACGGTTATCGCTTATCGTCAGGTGAGCCGTACGCTTCTTTGCCTACCTTCGCTTCGCTTCAGCCTGTAATATCCCACTGCTGGGCATAGGCCTCTTTCCCCATGTAGGAGAAGGATCAGAGCTTAATCCACCACGCTGCCCCAATGCGGGTTGCCGACCTAGTTATATAAAATGAAAATTAAACGAAATTGTAATTACTTATATTTACATTTCAGTATTGCACAAAGCAGGCTCGGCCAGTCTACCGTTTTTACGACCATCTTATATCGGAGAAATTAACAATATGGAGAAGGAACGCAAGGACATGCGTGCGCCAGCTGATATAATCCGTGCTCTAGTGAGAGAAGGTGTGCCGCCTCCACTGTGTGCGGGGCGGTGTGTGTCGCCACCTGCGGGTCCTGTGTGTGCTTTCGATGCAGCTGGAACCGCTAGGACTTTTACTACATTATGCGAGCTGGAGGCTGTATCGTGCCGTGAAAGTACATGTAAGTTTGAATTACATTTAAATATCTATAATTGTCTGTATGTATACACTTTATTTGACACTACAGTTGCAACCTCAGACAATTTCGGGGTTAGAGAATTTTGTAGCTCAAATAGATGTGGCACGTATGTTATCATATACTCGTAGTTTTATAAAATAAAACTTTTATTTTTGAGAATGAGAAATTTTTGAGAATTTCAATACACAGACCTATTTCCGTTTTATTTTGACAATAGACAACGACTATCTTAATTTTCCACAGTAAAATTACAAAGTGAAATTTACAGAACCGATAGCAAACGACCCAATAAATTACTTCTCTTCTAATAATAACCGTAGTGACTTTCCATAGTAAATTATTCATTTCATTGACATAATTATCTTAAAGTGATGCGGTATCTTGAGGGTAGTATTGTGGTTATTAATAGAAGACAATAAATACGAATGGTTTATTAATAAACCAATATCGTTTGTATTATTTATTATTAGATATTGTAATATGTTTCTTCAAATAGGCATAGGAACAATGTACGATTTATTGTTTCTATACGTATGTTTCGTAAGTTCAATAGAATCTTCATATCTTATCAAAATTATATTTAAGTGCTACTAATATAAGGGCCTATGCAAACCACGTTTTTTAAACGCGACGTCGACGCGCGTTTGTAGCGATTCAGACGCGATACAAACGCGAATCAGACGCAGCCTGTAGACCTTTGCACACCTGTATAAATTCAAAAACCCGTTTGAATCGCGCGTGTGTATCGATACAGACACGATGCAAACGCGCGTTTGTAGCGATACAGACGCGATGCAAACGCGCGTTTGTAGCGATACAGAGGCGATGCAAACGCGCGTGTGCATCGATACAGACGCGCCGGTGCCGCGCGTTTTCATCGATACAAACGACAACAAATTGCTCTGTAGGATAAAAGCGCGCTGTCGACGCGCGTTTCTAAAACGCGCCGTTGACGCGCGTGTGTAGCGATACAGACGCGATGCAAACGCACGTGTGTATCGATTCAGGCTGCGTTCCGAAATGCGATGAAATCGATTACAGCGATGTCGTCGAAATCGCCCGTTCCGAATTGAAATTAGTGTTATGAGACTAATAATCACTGATCAAATCGGAATGCACTTTGAGCGCTTTGAGCAAAATTTGTTTGTCAGTGTCAAATATCCCGATAGGTATCAGTTAATTTTTATCTCTTTGCGCTTGTTCAACATCTTGTTCATTTAAACATTATTGAATTATTCTCCCTGTACCCTCATCGTGAACTGAAATAATATGTGTTGTTTCCATTTTTTTGTTGTTATTCAATTAGACAGTTCAGACAACCGACAAAAATGTCAAAAGTGACAGAAGACTCACAACGCTTACGCCCGAGGCATAATCGTTCTAAGCGCAATATGGCGGATGTAATGACGTCATCTGTGACGTCACGTGAGCGTTCGATGGCACGCTCACGACAAATCGGAACGGTGCTGTGATCGCTGTAATCGATTTCATCGCATTTCGGAACGCAGGGACAGACGCACCGGTGCCGCGCGTTTTTATCGATACAAACGACAACAAACTGCTCTGTGGGAAAAAAGCTGCAGTCGACAAAAAAGTTTTTTAGCTCAGCGTTTAAAAAACGTGGTTTGCATAGGCCCTAAGAAAACAAAATACGCTGCAGCCTGTAATATCCCACTGCTTGGCATAGGCCTCTTTCCCCATACAGGAGAAGGATCAGAGCTTAATCCACCACGCTGCTCCAATGTGGATTGGCAGAACATAATACATAATTATACTATTAAGTTCAGTTTTCAGTTGAAACTGTTTTGGCTAATCGAATGAGACTAGAAGGTAGACTTACTTTTCTTAAAGTGGGCTACAATGATTGTCATAGAAATCAATCATATTATTTAATCATATCAAACGTTGACTCGGAAAGAAAATGGCACCTAACATTGCACATACGGAATAATTTTTTTTACCGAAACTACCTTATTTTAACTCCTAAACCCATTCTTTTAATTATATTACATATTATAATAATTCACGGCATCACATTTATTCACTGGAAGTTGTAAATTAGTTTACATCTATTGCTTAGCTTCGTTGAAACTTGATAAGATTTTATGGGACATACATACAAATATACAAATTATTATTTCTACATCATAGCTACAAAAAATTAAGAAAATAACAAAAGATAATTTTAATTATTAGTTTACAAAATTTACTTTTTAGTGTTTACCGAACTTTTTATTTTTATTATACATAATGTAAATGTTGATTTTATCCTTTCTATTACAGATTATGCAATAGCCAGTCTCGGAGAGTGCTGACCTGCCAAAGAAGAACAATTATTTTTACAAAAATAAATTAATCAGTTAACTTAGCATACGTATTTGAAAAATATTTAACGGCAGTATACGCCCAGTCTGAAAAAAAAACATCACACTTAACGCCTATGTTTACGCTGTCATAATCGGCATAGTTGTCAGAAATTTGTTAAACTATTTGGTAATGAAAATTAAGGCAACCGTTTTCTTATAAACTAAAAAAATCGTATTATTAACTAGACTAAAGCATCTAACAATAATTTACTAAACATGTTTTTATCGAATTTATTTTTTATTCATCGAATGTTGTACAATTCGATTACGTATGTATTTTAATAAGAATTTTTTAGCTATCACCAAAACTAGTACCTACTACACGTTATTCGGTCCCTAGTACTAAGTCGAAAACTAGAATAAGGTTTTTTTTAATTTATTGTACAAAGTACAAATCGTCACATTCAATGTTAATTGTTGGTTTTAACACTTAATTTGAATAAACATCAGAATTCGCTAAAGTTGTTTCTTAAGTCAAAGGCTTAAAAGTTAAGTTTGTGTTAACTGACGTTATAGAATATATAATACGATAGTTGATTTTATTTTTCACAAAAAAAAAAACTGATCTTGTTATGGACAAACTGTGATGTATGTATGTGAAATTGTTGTCAAATAACATTATATTTTTATGTGGTAAAATTTTATTGGATTACATCAAGAATAGAAAAAAGAACATTACGTTCTGTGGAATGACTTTAAATTAAGAGAGACGAATTCCATCAGATCCAGCGCACGCTCCCTTGTTTAATACTTGTAGAGCTGAAAAATAGAGATAGAAAATTATTAGTTAAAATAACATACTATAACATTTAAATATATATCAGTAGTTCCTATTGTACTTGTTATTGTTCCAATAAATATCTACGAATCCTAAAACTTTTTCTGCAGAAATAAATTAGCTTAGCGATCGATGAATCACGTGGTCAAACTCGTACATAATATTGATAATTATAAAATTAGGTAAGGTGCGTGAAAATTTTTCACGTTTTACTTATCGTCAACGTAATCGATAATCGTTCAATTATATTGACTAGTCGCATTGATATTACTAATATCATATTAGAATAACAAACTTGAAAGTGTACAAAATCATAGATTGTTAACTAAAAATAGAAATATAATTATTTAGTACTGTAGGTAATTGATTCGCTTATTTGAATGTTTATCAACTTGTAACTTTCCTTCAATAGTCCTAGTTTTATTATACAGAATAAAGTATGTAAGCCAGCATAATGTAATTAATCAGATTCTTCTTTCAGAATATTAATTAAACTCACTTTTTAATTTAATCTATGTTACCGGATTTATACCCGATGATGAAATCTACACGATGAGTCATGATTGCGAGAGCGCGAGAACAATACAATGATTCTACACTTTAAGGGCCTACGCAGACCGGGACGGCAAGGCAAGGGATTTTAATTTTTACTAATGGACATTCAACCGTACTGGTACAGAAATACGACATAAATTGCTATGCTTTAAAATGATGCCGTGGCATTGAAAGGGATTTTATCGCAACACGCGCCACAGGATGGCCACAGGCTCCCGTGGCGGGATGCCGTGGCATACTGCGGTAGGCAACGGCATGCAACGGACTCCGGCGCTCGTAGTGATATACTGCGGGGTGCGGCGGCGGGAGTAGAGAAGCGGGGAATGCACACCAATATTGACCATCCTTCTTCATCTGCAATAATCGATATCAACACCAAATCCCAATCTACCATTTTAAAACTGAGGCACACCAACACTCGATCAAACGCAACTGAAGACTAAAAGTGTATCAGGCAGCAGGAGTCGCTGAGGCGTGCTTTGTCGTGCCGCGGCACGCCGTGGCATGCCGTGGCAAAGTGCTGGAATGCCGCGGTATCTAAGCGGCCAGTGTGCGCTGACTCACGGCAAAATCCCTTGCCATGCCGTCCCGGTCTGCGTAATCCTTAACTTACGTCACGTCACACTCTAGTGATTATGGAACCGATTGGCACCATTATGTTGTTCATAGTAATGAAGAAATCATAAATTAACTTATACCTAATTGTTATAGGTAGGGATCCCTAGTACATTTTTTTCACTTGATTAATATCAAGCTAATTTTCCGGGAGTAGCTTCATTTTGATGAGGCGAACAAAAAGTTCCTCTACGAAAACTCTCGACTGTGGTAGGTGGTACGGTTTAATGGTAATATTGTCCTACAAAATGCGTGGCACGTTATCCCGGTCCTACGTTCACTGCTGCTCTACCTCCTGCTAACTCTATTACCATATCTATACTAATATTATAAAGAGGTAAAGTTTATAACTTTGTTTGTATATACGGGGTAATCTTCGCAAATACTGATCCGATCATGAAAATTCTTTCGCTAACAGAAAGCTACACTATTCAGGAGTGACAAGATAAAAGGAAAAAGATAAAAATATATAAAGATTTTAAATCAGCAGGATTTGAACCTGCGCCCTCTGACGTGCCGTGTCAACAATTCAATCTAATCAAGCATTATTATTTGCCTTAGAAATTAATTGGTGATTTTAAAACATTTATATTTATCTGATTTGCTGAAAATAGTGAGAGTGTATTGGAACATATCAAATTTCACCGTACCCTCCTTATGTGAAATGGATTATAACGCCCAACGAAGTGGGCACAGGTCGGCTAGTACATTATACATTGATTTTAATATCGGGCAAACCATTATACATTGATTTTAATATCGGGCAAAAAGCGGCAAAAAAATCACTTTTGTTGTATGAGAGCCCACCCTAATATTTTCTTATTTTATTTTAATTTTAATTATTTATTATTAAAGTAAATATACAATTAAGTATTTAAAATGGGCAAAAATGACGTTTTTTATGGTTTTTGTATGGGAGCCCCCCTTAAATATTTATTTTATTTTAATTTTATTATTTATTATTAAATTAAAAATACAACTGAGTATTTTGTGAATATTTCAAGTGCCTACCTGTTGCCATTATTGATATCGAGCAAAAAAGGGCAAGAAAATCGCGTTTGTTGTATGGGAGCCCCCCTTAAACATTTATTTTATTTTGTTTTTAGTATTTTTCGTTATAACGGCAACAGAAATACATAATTTATGAAAATTTCAACTGTCTAGCTATTACTGTTCTTGAGATACAGCCTGACGGTCGGACGGACAGACAGCGAAGTCTTAGTAATAGGGTCCCGTTTTTACCCTTTGGATACGGAACCCTAAAAAGCAATTTACGTACTGTCCTTGTGTTCGCAGTTGTGGTTGTTCATGACACACACGCTTCCGAAAGATTTAGGCTTCGATCCTTGTTTTCCAGCGCACACTGGTTCAGCTTTGACAGAAGAACAGTCGTGTATACAAGCCTTCTTCCGAGCAGCTTCTGCTTTCAGCTCCTTCAGATCGGTCTTGTCCGGTCGGCAGGAAACTACGACTAACATAGCAGCTGTGGACAAAAATAAAACAAAACTTGAATATCGATGACAAGAATAAAATATGTATTGTAGTTAATTAAACTTTTGTCTTTAGTTTTATGTGCAATCACAACTACAACATTTAAGTTTAATAAAATACATAATAAAATAACCACTCTGGTAGTTGTGCGAGTAGTCGCCTAAAACAACGGTTTGCGGGTTCGATTCCCGCTAAGGTTGCATATTAGTATTTAGGTATACAATAAGTATTCTTTTCCGGTTTGGATGTCTATTCTTGTGGGTCTCCTCATCGTGCCTCAGAGAGCACTTTAAGGCGTTGGTCCCGGTTGTTACCATAAATGCCGGATAGAGATCGTTATTCATAGTAGGGAACATAATTATGCGCCAACCCGCAGTAGAGCAACGTGGGGGATTAGCTCCAATCTTTCACCTACATGGAGAAAGAAGCCCAGCAGTGGGATGTTACAGGTTGAATAAAACATCAATCTACAGAAATATATTTAATATTAAATATTTTATCGTATAATTTCATAGATTTTATCACACAAGTAGACGTGACAACCTTATTCCTACAAAACGCATTAATTGGCCAATTATTCACTTTATAAAGTTCATGTTAAAACGGACGTGGAAATTAATAAGTGTCACTGAGAGACAATTGAATAAAGCTACAATGTAAAATAAATGTATCACCGCATCACCCCAGATTTACTAAATAGTTACTACGGCATCAAGGTCTTGATATCATGTAGGCCTGTAGGGCGTTATAACACGCAGCTACGCCTTTCTGACCTTAACAAAGACTATTACGGTCATAAAATTATTATCACATAAATGCAGGAAGATACATCATTTCGGGCTGGTTATTACCGGTTTAAATTACCTGGTTCATGATGTCATGCTTTAGTTTGGCAGTACGGTCTACGACTATTGATATTTTTCTAAATAGCTGTTGCCCGCAGCTTTGCCTGCGTAAGTACTGATCCCATGGGGTTCTTAGAACGTACCTATGTGTATGAATTAATACAAACCTTCACAATTCCAAAACTAACACAGGTACCAAGTTTATACAAATTATTTATTCGTGATCAAAAAGTATGACTTTTTATGATAAATATTTATATAGGTAAGGTATGGCCGGTTAGACAAAATACATATAGTGTACGACAAAATACATACTGTATTACGTATTACAAATTGACCGGTAGAAACTTGTTTTATTGTTAGTTTAAAGAAGTAGTAGGGTAGTGGTAACATTAACAATTTAACAATTAATTACCTTTGACTCTTAAAATCATCTGTTTTTTTTTTATTTGTTAGCTCTGGAACATTTATTCGACAAACCTAAACTCATGCCCAATTAAAACATACATACTAAACAGTACCTAACTACTATATAAAATAGGTCCTTGTAATATGTTCAAATTAAAGTGTCATGATTCAATCCATTTTTTTAAATATTAACACTACTAGCTGTGCCCCGCGGTTTCACCTGCGTTGATTTGAGGGAAAAAAAATGCTTTCCTTTTTTTTAATAGTATAAGATTTAATGAGCTAAATGAATAAATTTCTGAACGCACCCATAAATATTTGACCAAAGAGTATATAACCACTACGTTTTATATTTGACAACCAATATATATTATGTCAATCCGTTTTAATTACTGACATTATTATTCATTTTTAAAATGTAAAATACGCCACTATCCGTATATTGTGGATATATGTTGTCGATTCGAAACCTTTATTTAAATACGTTCTTTAATTTTATCGGAGAGTTTACCATATCGACGGAATGAACATTAAATGTTTGACAGTTACGAAACACGAACATAGTTCCATACAAATTTTCATTCCCACCTTTCAACCCTTTACACCCTTTTATTCGCATTAAAAAGTAGCCTATGTCCTTTCTCAGACTCTAGAATACCTCTATACCAAATTTTATTTAAATCTGTTCAGTAGTTTTGGCGTGATTGCGCGACAGACAGACAGACAGACAGACAGAGATACTTTCGCATTTATAATATTAGTATGGATTATAAAGTTACTTTGTTATTGTATACTACTCTATTTAATTAATATATGTATTAAGGAAGTTTCTTGAGAATATAAAACGAGGTAAAACAGATAACTATCAACAACCAGCCTTGTGCTTTTGTTGGGGACTATTTCGTACATGTTAATAAAAGAAATAGGTGTATCATAAACTATTCTAATACAAAAGCCTTAACCTTAAAATAAAAATATTTATACATAGGCTGTTCGACTGCTAACTGCGTTCCTTTAAATGAGGGGTTCTGTACGGTACTTCTGCATAGCCGTCCAAAACTATTTTTCTTTGCCCTAAAAACGTTGATAAAGTAAAATATTAGTACTAAATGCTGCATACAACTGAAGAACCGCATATGGAAAAGAATTCTTTTTCTCGTAGAACGATTTCATTGTATATTATAGCCTTGCTTAGGCACTCACAAAAGGTATTATGCGGAATGAGTCTATCATAGTAGAAGTAAGTAGTAAGCCAGAGCAGCTCGTATATTAAGACAAAGTAAAATTTAAAAAAGGGCTAGGAATATTTTCACGTGAAATGTGATTTATAATTCCCACACAACACTCCATTTGAAGGAACGCAGTTAGGAGTCGTACATCCTATATATTATAAAGATTTTACAAACATTTTATTCTGAAATATTTTTGGGTAATTTAGGTATACTATTTCACAATTTATATTACATCCATATACAATAAAAAGATTTGCTCACCGAATAATATCAGCGTTGCGGCTCTCATGTTTATGTAAGCTTTTACACGTCACACGCTCAATGTCTACTGTCTACTCTCGACTGGTTACGAGAAATACAAGTGGGACTAACGCCTGTTACCTTTTATACCAAGAGAGGTGGGGAATGCACACATACAAAACATATTATATGTATATTCTGCAGTATATACATTACTATCTTTAAATTGAAATTGATAAATTGGTATTAAGCTTATAAGTATTGGACGTCAAATAGAATAATCTAGGCTGCTTTATCAAGAGGTCAATATAAGAGGTCATCTTAAGGAATAATATTATTTTATGAAAAAATATGTGCATTGCCAGACAGTTCAGTTCATTAACTTTAGTAACTAACATAACATAAACATAGAAACGATATGCTTAGGGACCATTCATTAATTACTTAAGGGTCCTCTAAGGGGAAGAAGGGGTTTTAAAATCTCTACATACCCTTACTTTGGGGGGAGGGGGTCAAACTGATTCTTACGTAATATTTTCCAAGTCAATATTTTATATTAAAAATCGCACGGTCAACTGGTTTGGCAGGGTTCATATTCCATTTGTGTCTGAAAGGTAAAAAACATTGTAAAAAGAATGAATAATTTAAAATATAATAAAAGAATCTCATTATGTATGGCACGTTTTATTTTTAATTCCTATCGCATCATAATTATTAGACTAGTGCTTTTAACTTTTGAAACCAAAAAAATGTTATGATTTTTTTCTTGAGGTACTTATCTCAATTCGACCGTATATGTGTATATATTTTTTATATGTGTACGCGGATAACTTCGTCTTTTATGTAACGATTTTGCTGATTATCATTTTTTTTGTTAGAAAGGAGATATTCCAAGGATGGTACCATGGACCAGGATCTGATGATGGCATCCCAGAGAAATCGAGGGGAATCTCCGAAAATCGTTGTGGCAACTAGTGCGTGTGTTAATTTTTTTTGTCTACTTACGTTGTATTACTAGGTACTTGTAGATGTAATTGAAGTCGGTTTTTTTCGTTTGCTAGCAAACACAAAATTTACGTTCGGTTATACTGCGAAAACTACTGAACCGATCGAAAGTAGGTAGTAGGTCGAGGTACTTATATACCATAAAATGCAGCGTGTTACGGAGAAGGTTCTAGTATATGATATGTTGATGATTACTTATCGTGTAAAAAAATATGAATGAGCAGTTCGCTATGTACTAGCGATTCTATTAAAAAAAAATCAAAAATAAATAATTTTATTCAAATAGGCTTTAAAGAACTATATTGAGATGTTTGTTTATGTTTAGTGGAACTGATCTTTTACTAACAACATTCTATTATTTTGAAAAACGAAATGGAATCTTTCATAAGAATAGGAGGGGTTTGAAACTTCTTACGTACTCTTATCTTACATGGATGTTGGGGGAGTTAAAATTTACAAAATCATCCTTACGTAATTAATGAATGGCCCCTTATAACTAATTTTTATTTATCACAATTAGGACTTTTTCCAGTCATTTTTTTTTTCCTATTAATGTGAACGCTAAAAATGCTTAATGTTATATACTTACGCCCGGTTTCCCGAAGGCAGATCAACGCTAAAATTAACTAATCATCTGTCAAATAGTCCGGGCTCCCTAGTACATTTTTTTACCGACGACGACAAGGCGACTCATCAGGAGGTCATCAAAAATTGTTTTTTTTTCTGTTTTAGTTAATATTTATATAGGTAATTTAATAGTAATATTGTCCTACAAATTGCGTGGTACGTTATCCCGGTCCTACGCTCACTGCTGCTCTATCCCCTGCTACCTCTGTTAGCTACCACAATCGAGAGTTTTCGTAGAAGAAATTTTTATTCGTCTCATCAAAATGAAGCTACTCCCGGAAAATTAGCTTGATAGTTATCAAGCGAAAAAAATGTACTCGGGAGCCCGGACCATTTGACAGATGATTAGTTAATTTTTGCGTTGATCAGCCTTCGGGAAACCGGGCGTTAGTAACATTTATCTTATGACTAGCCTGTTGGTGCAGTTTGTAGTGAGTCTGCTTTCTGCTCCGGGGGTTGTGGGTTCGATTCCCACCCCGAGTCTGTGTGTAATATACATTTTCATTTATATATTTATACATGTATGTTATACATATATAAGTATGATTATAAAAAAAAAAATATGTAGCTAGACCAGTTGGCTGTTATAACTCGCGTCATGTAAAAAGAACGCTGAAAGAAACTGTGCATATGTAATCAAGCACACTAAAGTACTAGGCCTATTGTTTTATTTTTGAATTAACCTTTCGCGCGCGGTTTTGTATAATGGTTATTGTTGGGTACATTAAAAATAAAGATAAACCTCATACCACCATATAGACCGATAAATCGCCTTTGCGTAGCTTGAAGGCCAGCGTTCTTTTTACGTGACGCGAACTATACCTAATTTATAGGTTTAAACAAGCATTAAGTTACATACTTTAGGAACAGACGACCGTGTGTGTATTGTGTAATAAATATCTATTTATTTATTTATTATTTATCGCTCTTTACTAGTTAATCGATCGATCAATTTATTTTTTGCGTGAATGTTGATATTGATACCTAATTGTATACACATTCATACAAAAATAATTGTTAAAAAAATAACTTTGTTTTATTAAAATGACTGCCTGACCTTCGTAATGTCATCAAGTCTGAAAAATGTCAGTGGAATTCTACAGCACAGGTAACAATAGAGGACAATTATGATGTAATTACCCATGAGACCACAAAATTTTTGTAGAGTAGCAGGATGAGAGCTGCTGAAAAATTAGAGTACCCAGTCTGGGGTAGTGCGTCAACCTTACCAAAGATCACGGCTAAACAACATTGGTCTGAATAGAAGTAGCATTTTGTTATTGTGGTGTGTAAGCCATAGCTACTGGTGAGGGCCAGGGGTAGAGTCAGCAACGCGCTTGCGATGCTCCTAGTGATGCAGGAGCCTATGTGGTTTCTGAGCCTATAGGCTACAGAAACCACTTACCATCGCTTGCTTCTTAGTTAGACCTCTAGGATCACAACTGACATCATCGCCAGTTATGTGATAAAAAATACTACAAAAATTTTGTTTTGGCTTTCATTACTTTCACAAAGACCCCTCCTATTTAATTAAAAACAATGCTTGAATTATTGCGGATATATTAGGTTTAGGGTAACAGACATACTGAATATATTATAAATATATACACAATACACACACGGTCGTCTGGTCCTAAAGTAAGCAACTTAATGCTTGTTTTATAGGTAACAGCCGACTGGTCTAGCTACATAATATTTTTTTTTCGATAAACATACTTATAAATAATACATATATATAAATAAATATATATATTACACCCAGACTCGGGGTGGAAATCGAACCCACAACCCTCGGAGCAGAAAGCAGTCACTACAAACTGCGCCAACGGGCTAGTCATATAGACAGCTGCGCAATTCTCTAAGCGCAAACATCGTTACAGAGGGTAAAGCTGTAAGATTAGTTTCTACGCTGTTCGACACTAGCTAGCGCTGCATGGCTGTAGACGGCCGCTTCACCTGAGATAATTTTCTACTCTGCTTTCGACAACCTATTGTCAAATATTTTATCAATGACTCAAATATCTCATCTGTTTCATTATCATAAATATTCTCAATAAATATATCACTTGATAACGAACGAATTGATTGATTTAAACTCGGAGTAGCCGTAAACAGTTTTCGACTAATTTTATTATTCATTGATGAGGTTGCAGTCTATGAAGTATAGATATTTTTTTTTACACTGAACTTAGCGCACTCTGCTGGTGCACTTTAAAACTAATTCGGCATTGTGCGCCACTATTATAAGTAACTACCTACTCTTTGGAAAACTACAAATAACGCAATACTAACCATCAGTGTCATCTAGCGTTGAAAAGCATTAATAAGTTGCTTATTATACAATGCTCTCTGTTGAGGAGTAGCTATATCACACAGTTAGAGTTTTCTTCAATGCTATTGTACAATAGATGGCGCGGCAATCTGTTATGTATCAGTGAAATCATGTTCACCGTCTCTGGCACTCCAGTGGTCCTGCATTTTGCGCTAAGTTGTGAGTTCAATTACCGCCTGGAGTCTGGGTGTAATATTTATCATTATTTACATGGATTTTGTAAAAAATATATATGTTATAGCACTCGACTGGTACCCAACCCATACCCCCAAGAGTCATTAAGTTGCCTATAACAGCTTATACTCTGGTATGTCACGGTGTATCTTAATAATATGTCTATGTACTTCATTATTATTAAATTTTTAATTTAATTATAGTTTAGAAGATATTGAAGAAATTCTAAATTGTTTGTATATAAAAATATTATGCAAAATGTTGTATTTAGTTTTTTTAATAATAAAATATTTTATTAATAAGAAAATCAATAAAAACAAAAATCGTAATATAAACATCTTTTTTATTCCAACTTATAACCATACATAATATACACAGTACAAAAAAAACTTTTTTGCCTATTACAGCAAGGACAAAATGAAATTGTCACATCTTGGTTTACTATATTTTTTTATAACATACCAACCAAATTGAGAAATCTAATATAGGAGAAACTTATCTACACGCTGTTTTTTAATGTACAATGCTTCGAGCGAATACGTTTTTTTTTTTATTTCAATACAATAACTTAAAAGTATAGACTTCTTAATATGTACTCGATGGAATTCGAATTAAAAATTTACACATTACATACATATCACTATAACTACATTAAGCTGTTATAATAACTTGAAAAGTTTATTTGTATTTCGATTAAGGAACATAAAACATATCCACATCTCGACGATATCACCATTATCAGACTAATTTACATTGCACACGTTCCGATCGCGACCGTCGGACTAAATCACATTTCAAGTACATATACACACACACCGGTACACGATCCGACCCACGCTCAACAATGGCATCTTATACACAAAACGGCGCACAGCGCGTATCACACTCGCTCCCAATCTTACGTTAAATGCGGAACTTAGCGATTAATGTTACGTTCGAAGTTGAGATCAATTGCGAGGCCCGCTCGACTTCACTCGGTCTCGGCGAGCGCGTCCTCCAGGCAGCAGAGGGAGTCCTTCACCGCGTGGTACACGATGTTCTTTATCTGCAGCTTGTCCTCCTTGTTCGCGTGCTGGCGAGACAGCCGCCGGAACTGCTGCGCGAGCTCGAAGCACCGCGACACGTTCTCGGGCGAGACGAAGTCCTCGGCGACCTTGATGCAGTCGAGCAGGTTGCGCACCTGGTGCGGCGCGCCGGCCGGCACGAACACGGCGTCGCCGGGGCACTGCAGGATGGCGTAGCCCTCCACGCCGTACTCGCGGTACAGGCGCTCGCGCAGCGCCGCGTCCAGGTACCACGTCTGGTCGTGCACGGGGTCGTGCGCCGCGCGCGGCCGCGCGCCGCGCTCCACCTCCGCGCGCACGAGGAAGTCGCGGATCTTGTCCGCGTCGCGCGCCGCGTAGATGTGCCACAGCGCGGCGGGCGGCTTGACGCGCGCGCGCCGCCGCGACAGCACGTCCACGCCCGCGTCCTCGGCCGCGCGCGCCGCCTCCCGCGCTCGCTCGGGCGCGTCGGCCGGCGCGCTGGCGTGCACCATCACGTTCACGGCGTCGCTCACGTCCAGGTGCAGGTTCGTGGTGCCGCCGGCGCCGCCGTACGCCGTGTACATCTTGGGACCCAGGTCCGGTCGGACGAAGCATTCGGGGAGCCGCGCGGCGAGGTTGAGTTTTCCGTTTCGCGAGGTGTATTCGCTTAGAGGCAAAACGCGCATGAGATCGTCGAAACGCGCCGGCATGAGCTCCGCGAAGTCCTCGCCCGGGGGCCAATCTTTCAGTTTGAGCACCATCGGAGCGCCGCGCTCGTCCCTCAGTCGCTTTGCGGCTAAATCGAACCCGTCCCAAAACTTCCGTGCAGGTTGATTCGGTACCACTAGACCGGAAGCACAGTTGACGAGATCGACTCGCGTATCTCCGAAATCGCGAGAAAAGCTTTCTGGAGTCCACAAATCTTTGTCGAGTACACTTGAAACGTCTGAGACTAGAACTGGTTGACCACGTTTCCATTGATCCTAGAAATATTAATAACAAAACTTAGTAACATTACAAAAGTGATACACGAGATAATTGAACATTTGAAAATTATATGTATATCAAAATTTAAATATTTAATTTGGAACAAAAAAAAAATCAGAATCTGAAAATCAGAATTTAAGTACAATAAAAAGATTGACAAATAATACTCATTGATAATATTATGACAAAAATTTACCTGGAACGGTTTATAATTGCCAGTGTGGACGGGATCTGTGAGGTGCAACAGTTTACCATCACAGAGCCATGCATGTGGGACATCTGGGTATAGCAGCTTGGACTCTGTCAGTGTCATAATTCTGATCGGCAACTCTTCGCGTCCCCTGCCACTTCTATCGTACCTCTTGACAACATTTGACAACGCGAAAGGTTTACCATCTCCGTCTTCGCCTTTTTTCTCATCAACGACACTAGATATCACGTCATCTAACATGTCACTTTTATTCTTTTTCTGTTTTTTCTTTGGTTGGGCCTCACCACCTTCTGGCGCGGGACGTATTAACAGTTCTCGAAGAGTCGAAAAGTTTCCACTTTCTTCTGAATCCGAAGAACTGGTGTCAGACTTTTCTTCCTTCGTTTCTGTTTTTACAGGTATATCAGAGAGCCAGCTCACAATTGACGAACCAGTTTTGCCGTTTTCTGATTTCACCGGTGAAGAACCGTTAGAAGCGTTTTCTTCTTTGACGTCTTCCTTTTTGATGTTCTGTTAAGGAAATGAAATTGTGAGTTAGGAGTCAAAAATTGTAAATTATAATATGGTTGCATCGCAACTTTATAGGAAGATGATTGAACTTTTCTTGTATCTATACTAATGCTAGGTGACCCAGCATACGTTGTTTTGCTATATGTATATATTTTAAACCCTCTTAATCACCCCTCACCCCTTAATGGACACAAAATTTCATGAAAATCTGTCCTGCCGTTTCGGAGGAGTTTGGCAACAAACACCGCGACACGAGAATTTTATATATTAGATAATAAACCTGAAAAGTTCGTTTGTTTGTTTAAACGCGCTAATCTCAGAAAATACTGGTTCGAATCGAAAAATCATTATTGTGTTAAATAGCCCACTTGTCGAGGAAGGCTATAGGTTATTTTTCATCAAATTAACGCGTATGAAACCACGGGGCACAGCTAGTAAGTATATAAAGCAAAGCTTTTAAAGGCAGGCGTTTTCTTTGATGCATACTACTTTTTTGTAGTGTGGTTGATCCTATATTATAACTAATTGTAATTGACTACATCTCGTGAACGAGTTAGGTACCATATTATTTTCATATAAAATCAAAATCAATGTGAAATAACTATTAGGAATAAATAAACTATAATAACTACATATAAATAGCTGTTATTATCATATACATATAATATACACCTGACGGCGATCGTCACTCATAGTAGGTAATATATCCGTCAACCCGCAGTGGAGTAGCAGTGAATTAAGCTCCGTCCTTCTTCTACAACAGAAACGGTCTACGGGCGAGAGTGTTACGGGTCGGCGGTACCCACCGTCTGCAGTGCGGCGCGCAGCAGGCGGCGCGCGGCGGCGCGGTGCGCGGCGGGCGCGTCGGGCGCGGCCCCGCAGGCGCAGGGCGGCAGCGCGAAGGCCGCCCGCACGCGGTGCGCGCGCGTCGCCGCCGCCGCCAGCGCGCCGCCCGCCGCGATCTGCGTCAGCAGCAGCCGCCGCGCCGGGTGCGCGCCGCCCATCGTGCACGTCAGCCATCTGCGAACGCGTTATAAATTACTACTAGCTGTAACGTACTAAAATATTATGATGAAAAACTTATTCGGATTCGGGCCATACAGATGTTTGCCGTGGTCTGGGCGTTTATGCAGTCCTTGTGGGCCTCCCCACCGTGCCTCGGAGAGCACGTTAAGCCGTTGGTCCCGGTTATTATCATATACACCTGATATCGATCGTTACTCATAGTAGGGCTGGCTCCAACCCGCATTGGAGCAGCGTGGTGGATTAAGCTCGAATCCTTCTCCTACATGGGGAAAGAGGCCTATACCCAGCAGTGGGATAATACAGGCTGAAGTGCGAAACAACTTTTTCGGATTCTATCGCGGTTTATTAAGTTAGATACGCGCTTTATGTGGTTGATGGAGGATGTCCTCCCGTGACCAAAGTTGCTGTAAAGTATCCGAAACTTCGGACAAAAGTTGTTCCATTATAATGAGTGAAATTCGCGTAAACATTAGAAAACAATAAATGTACCTACGAAAATATTATATAGCCTTGCGCGGTAAATGGCCTATCCGACACAAATATAATTATTGAATTTGAACTAACTAGTTCCTGAGATTGTATTAATTGTATTACTATAGATCACGGTTCTGTTTCGTACTACATTTCTGATTACTGCCGTGCTCTGAAATCTGAGAAAACGAAGTTTTTTTTACTGAATATGTATGTGTATATGATATTATAATATCAATATACAATAGGTTAAATTAAATAGCTTTTTATGATGTATTTTACAGTTGCAATTACATAGAAATGTAATGGCGACAACAATTTACTAAAGTGAAAGTTACTGCCTTTTACCTAACAACGGCAGTGTGGGGACTCTTTATATCTTTTTAATAAACGTCTTATATTACACGTGAATCCCCCGGAAAATGGCCTTTTCTCCCTATGGACCGCGCACTAAATAATTACGTCATTCGATGTCTAGTGTATCAGAGTCAATTATACCAAATTGCATTTAATCGCAACAAAAGAATATCATTTACATTGTTATTGTACACCGCAAACATCCCAAAACCGGATATCACGATTCAGCCTGTAATATCCTATTGTTGGGCATAGGCCTCTTCCCCATGTAAGGAAAAGGATCGGAGCTTAATCCCCCACGCTGCTCCAATGCGGGTTGGCGGATATATTCCCTACTATGAGTAACGATCGCTATCAGGTGTACATGATAACAACCGGGACCGACGGCTTAACGTGCTCTCCGAGGCACGGTGGGGAGACCCACAAGGACTGCACAAACACCCAGACCACGACAAACATCTGTATGGCCAATACAAATGTTGTCGTGTGCGGGGATCGAACCCGCAACCGCCCGCGCAACAGTCAATCGCAATCCAGTGCTGTGACCGCAGCGCCAACGCGGCGTCAAACCGGATAAAAGTTTTTAAAATAGTCAAGATTAGAATAGTATATATGTTGCAGTCAAAACTCTTAACCAATCAAAAGCACTATTGACTAGCAAAATCAATCAAAAGTACTTTTGACTATTTGCTTTAGTCAATAATACTTTTGATTTTGACTAAAATATCAGTTAAAAGTACTTTTGCCCAATGGAGCTGGTTAAAATACTTTTGACTAACTGATTCCGTCAAAAGTGGTTTTGACTGGCTGTATCAGTCGAAACTCAGTTAACGTGGTCGATAAAAATAACGACAAACGCACATATAAACTTTTATATTACTCATTATTAGTGGAGAACGTGCTGATATTAGAACAAAAATGAGTGACTACGAAAGAAAGAAGGCTTTTTGCAAAGAATTTTAGCGATGGAAGATAATTATGAAAGATAGTCATTTCAGTGTGATGACAAGAGAAAAATTTGAAAAGTTTGCAATGGATGTGGAAGACGCGAAATTTAATGAAAAGAAAACACCATTGCGTACAGTAGACTAAAACACTTTAACATCATTGAAGTTTGTGGTATAAAAAAATTAGTTACTAACACAGAACCTGTCAAATATTTTTTGCCGGCTGAGGAAATCTACGACATAATTGATGCTGCTCATATTTCTATAGGGCATGGTGGTTGCGATAGACTTAATGTTTTTGGCTGACGCTTTTTTGCAGTTAAAATTACTTTCGACGGCGAGCGTCAGTCAAAAGTACTTTTAACCGCAAATTTGCAGTCAAAAGTACTAATAACCAATAATTTTCAGTCAAAACCACTTTTGAGCAACTTGTCCAGTCAAAAGTAGGTAGGTACTTTTGACTGATTTCGCTAGTCAATAGTACTTTTGACTGGTTAAGAGCTTTGACTGCAACATATATAATAGCATTATAATAGCATTAATATAGGTACATATCGAAATGAAACAACTTTTTCGGATTTCATCGCGGTTTATAAGGTTTTTTAAATTCCCGACGTTTCGGATACTTTACAGTTTACAGCAACCATGGTCACGGGAGGACTGAGGTGTCAGACGTCCTAACTTTACAAAGTTATTCGAAACTACCCTATGTTACATCAATATTTAATTATTCCTATCTAAGCAGAAAGTGCTAACTGAGTCTTTAATCTGTGGTATATTATACTGACGCCGCGTTGGCGCAGCGGTCACAGCACTTGATTGCGATTGGCTGTTGCGCGGGCAGTTGCGGGTTCGATCCCCGCACACGACAGCATTTGTATTGGCCATACAGATGTTTGCCGTGGTCTGGGTGTTTGTGCAGTCCTTGTAGGTCTCCCCACCGTGCTTTGGAGAGCACGTTAAGCTGTCGGTCCCGGTTGTCATGTACACCTAATAGCGATCGTTACTCATAGTAGGGAATATATCCGCCAACCCGCATTGGAGCAGCGTGGTGTATGAAGCTCCGATACTTCTCCTACATGGGGAAGAGGCCTATGCCCAACAGTGGGATATTACAGGCTGAATCGTGATATTATACTTGGTTTTTTATTTAATTATTTTAATAATGGGATCCCAAGTAGGTGGTAATGCCCAGCCATCTTCTCTATTGAAATTTGGATGTTTTTGCACTTTCTGCGTAGATAGGAATAATTAAATCGACGGTCCCTACGTACATAAAGACATGTCAAAAACCGAGGTTTACAGGAGAGCGTTTTTTAAGTTCAAACCGCTCTAGAAATAATTCTATGTACAATTATAAATATTTTTTTTCAATAATGTTTTATTGAACTTCATAATGTTATTTATACATATTTTCTTTTTTTATGTTTTCTTAGAAAAACTGATAGATGACTGTTTCTACGCTGAAATTAAAATAAAAGTATGTCAGACATGTCTGACATACCTTTTTATACGCGGGAAAAAAGAAAAGTTCATAAAATAGAATTTAAATAAAATGTATTATAAAAACGTAGAATTGTGTTATTGTTTGCAAATGGATATGTTTATTAAATCTTGTGCTTCAGAAACACATAAAAATATCATTTCTGGAGTTTGCAATATCCATTATATCCAAAAAATTACTTTGATCTACTTTTATTCATGGTTTATAGTATTGTTGAATACTTATAACTAAAAACACGCCACTAAATTCTAAAAACATTAATATTTTACCACGCGAACAAGCAGCGGAGTAAATGACGCTATGTCAGACAAGACCGCGTTCGCACCGTGTGGCGCACATTTTAAAACACCGTACAAAACGATAAGTAATAGATGTCCGCATCTACGACACTTATTCGTTGAAAATATAATACTTGTTCTCATATACGTCTTGTAAATGACGTTAAATAAATAAAATATAAAAAAAATATCTATACAGGTATGTGCATATGGAACTTCTAAAGCCAATTGTGCAATAAAAAAAAACGGCGTTTTTGACATGTCTTTATATACGTAGGGACCGTCGAAATATTGATGTAACATAGGGTAGTTTCGAATAACTTCGTAACGTTAGGACGTCTGACACCTCAGTCCTCCAGTGACCATGGTTGCTGTAAACTTAAAGTATCCGAAACGTCGGACATTTAAAAAACTTAATAAACCGCGATAAAACCCGAAAAAGTTGTATCGTTTCAATGAGTAAAATTCGCGTAAACATTAGAAAATAATATAAATATATTGATAACTCACCCGAATGAATCTCTTTCGCCATTCGTAGCGGTGTTAGTAGAATTGTTTGTTTCGTTAGGAGAACTGCCTGCTTCGCCTGACGTTCGTGACTGCAAACACAATTAGAAATGAATGCTTTAATAGTACTGTAATTAAACTATTTAAATCTACATATATAAAAGAGATTTCCACCCATATATTGACTCATCACGATATCTCTGAAACCATAAAGCGTAGAGACTTGAAATTTGGTAGAAATATTCCTTTCGCCGAGTAGAGGTCAGCTAAGAACGGATTTTACGAAATTCCACCCACAAGAGGGGGTTGCGGGGGTTAATATCATATATGGCAAAACAACGTTTGCGGGGTCAGATAGTATCATATATTGATACATTTACATAAAAATAAACAATCTTTACCTTATAACAATCAAGACATACGACGAAGCCGCACTTGCCGCAGGTCCAGTGGAAGTTGAAGAGCGTCGTTTCACAAACGTCGCATATTTCACGCACACCTTGTACGACGCGTTTCCACGCTATCGTCTTGTCTGTAAAAAGCAAATTTTTTAATAAATTACATTTTTCACTACACTATCCGCGCGGTAGACATATCGTGATGTTTTTAATCTAGCTTTCTTTAACAAACTAGTTTTTCAACGAAAAGAAAATCTAGGTTAATTTTAAACTTTACTTATATTGGTCTTGATTTCTGTCTTCGTATTCTTTTTTATAGAGATAAAATTAAGATTTCACATATTTTATAATGTACTAATTGTAATTTTTAAAATGTTTTGAATATGTTTAGTAGGTATTATTATTATTAAAAATTTATTATACATAAGCATATGCAGAAATATAGAAAGATACACAAACAAATAATGCCACACACATTAAATATAAAAACTTTCACAAGCCTAAATTTAATTATAGTAGTTTAACAATAAATTTAGGATGAAATACATAGTTTACCTTCATTTAGATGATGCGATTCTGCTTCTTTTTCTTGTTGTAACAGTTCACAGAACTGATCTCCAATTTCTCTCAACAAGAAACAACTCATCTCAATATCTAATTCCGCTGCTGATGATGATAGCCACAATTTTTTGTCCTCCTACAAAATAAAATTAGTGTTTTATTACTATAAAAAAAACGTAAGTAATGTAAAGATTTACAAATATTATAAGTTTTTTTTTATTATTATTTTTAACTACAAAATCAGTTCTCACCTCATCTGCGTCCTTGTAAGGATCTGAAAAACCAGCTATAGCTAACTGCCTATTCTTGGCGTATTTCAGTCTTCGAAAAGCGTAAAATCTGCAAAAGATGTTTGGCATGTCCTTATCCCGTTGCGCGGGAGACCAGCGACATTCGCGACACTTGGCAAGACGCGGCGCGACCTCGAAACAAGGGCCATTCTGGAGGAACGATTCTGAAGAGGATTTTGATCGAGCCGCAGAAGGAGTCCTGCGAGGAGGATCTTCCCTGCGCCTCCCTCCCCTGCCTCCCCCTCGTGACCTTCTTCCTCGCGCACGCCCTCCTCCTCTCTTGCCGGACGTACTCCCACTCCCACTTCCACTCCCACCCGAATCAGAGTCTTTATCGTCACTCTCTTTATCACTCTCACTTCCACTTTCTGATGCCTTTTTCTTTTTTGTCGAATCGTCGCTTACTTTCTTTACTGTCCCTTTTTTCCGTTTCGCCTTAGGAGGTTTTCGCTTCGGTGGTGATGTCGGTTCCCTATCAGAACTTGAACTATCTTCCTCCGCATTATCGATGCGGCCGTTTACTTCCTTTGGCTTCCTCGGTTTCGACGTTTTACGTGCACCACGCTGAATAGATTTCGCAGCTACTGGAACAACTATGTTGGAACTCGAATCGTCTGGTTCTGACACTCGAGTTATTGCCATCGGCAAGGTGATACACGTTCCTCCTCCTCCCGAACAATCGCCTTCAATAACAGGCGCCGTTTCGTGTCTTTGTAACCATGCCTTTTTACCTAAATGCCGCACCGGTGCCGAACCATCTCGTGGGCTTGGAGAAGCAACTTTTGCAGGGGTATCGCTATCGGCTACTGTTGTAACTGGTGGAGTGACTGGTGGAGCAGGTGGCGATGACGTCGTCGGTGGTGCAGACGTCATCAAAGGTGCTGATGTTATCGGCGGCGTCGAAGCAACTGGGGGTACTGGTGTTCCAGGTGCAGGACTGGCAGCCGGAGTAATTTGAGGCGCAGGTGATGCACCCGCAGCCTTTTCTGGCGTCTCAATACTACCGTCCGCTGAAGGAACTCGAACGTCGCAGGGTGGTCCTGGCGCTTGTGGAGCTGGTTCAGAGCCTAGGGGCGTTCGACCAACACTTGCGGCTGCAGCAATTAGAGGTTCAGGCGCGGGGCTATCTAATCGCCTGCGCTTAACATCTGCCGCTTCAGCCGGTTCAAATGTACATCGCCTTCTTGGTGATAAACGCTCCGGGTCCTCCCTCGCAACACCGAGATCTAAAGGTTGCGTCTGACAGGGAGAAGACGCGTTAGTAAGATCGCCATGCGCCCTCGGCGGAGGCCGAGGTTCAGGTGTGCGGGAGTGGGCAACGGGCGGAGGTCGCGTCCGCGTCGCAGGAGAATACGCGGACGGCGGGGGATAGGGTACAGGCGGTGGTTCCGCTTTCGTTAATTGTAAAGGTGGTTCCACGGCAACTGTGTAATGTGGGGAAGGTGCAGGGCCCGGGGAGTTACTGGTTGGCTTCCCATATATGTGAGGGGGTGCCGGACTCGACACCTTCGGTTTGGCCGGAGCGGCTTGGTAATAAGCAGCTGGCGACCTCTGCGGTTGGGGCTGGTACAGTCTTCGGTTTTTATCCTGCGCTGGCAATGCAGCATGAGGCGAAGTTTGTAGAGCAGGATGCGGATGAGGGGGTGCGTGCGGCGATAAACCGGTTCGGTAAGGCCGTGAGGGGAGGTAATGAGGGGATGGCTCACTCCTTGGCTTACTAGGATACGGATGCTTTTGTTCCAAGTGGATTTGTTTGGCATCGTGCTTAACTATCACAGAATTTTTTTCAGGGACAAGGGGAGGAGGAGCAGGCAGATGTTGATCTTTAAGTTTTTCGTACCTATATGGTGGATAATTGTAAGGCGCGAAGTTAGGTTCGCCTTTGGGAAGGACGGGATGTTGCGGTTGTTTATCAGATTTGGCTAGAGGATGGCGAGGAGCTTGCTGCGAATGAGGCGCGTGCGGCGCGTGGGGCACGTGGGCGGTGTGCGTCGCATAGTCAGATTGAGACAAACGGTCCGGCGGATGGGCCGGCGGAGAGAAGTACGCGCGCTCAGCAGTCCGCATTCGATCATGTTCACTCGCCGCCGCGGCCCGGTTCGGGGCCAAACTATTCAACAGCGACCAGGACATGCTACGTTCCCGCTACAAAGAAATAAGACACTATTATCACTACTGCCATAATATGTTTAACATTCAGTTTTTCAGAATACATACAATTAATATAAAAACGTATATACGCTTATACCCTTCAGCCTGTACCTAATATCCCACTGCTGGGCATAGCTCTAGGCTCTTTACATGAGGATGTAGCAGACGGTTCAGAGCTTAATCCACCACGCTGCTTTACAATACGGGTTGGCGGATATATTCACTATAATGAGTCGTTACATGTCGATAACGATCGCTATCAGGTGTACATAACAACAACTGAGACCGACAGGTTAACGTGCTCTCCGAGGCAAGGTGGTGACGACCGCTTTGGTGTAATGATACGTGTGCCGTGTCGGCGGCGCTTTAACACCGACGGTGACGGTCGTGGGTTTGATTCCCGCTCGGAGTAGATAATTTATTGTTTTTACACAACTATTTATTTCCGGTCTGGTTGTTAAAAACGTATTATATAATAAATATAAACCTTTTGATTCGCTAGCCTTAGAGATTCTTCGAAATGCCTTGACACTAGTTTTGAAGCAGCATTTTCTTGCTCTCTGCGCTCTTTTTCTTCCCGTTCTTGTTTTTCCCTCTCCCTCTCTCTTTCAATTCGTTCTCTTTCTTTTTCTTTCTGCTGCTTTTCCAGCATCTCTCGTTGCTCCTGATCCCTCCGTTCTCTGAGAACAACAAATACTAATATTTTTTATCTACATAAATAAAACAATATAAAATAAAAATAATTATTTGTTGTAACGAATAATAATTTGTTAATTTGACCAATAGAAGTAGGTCAAGGTCAAAAATCAATAGAGAATAAGAAAACATGAGTAAAATTGAGAAACAATGAAATAGAATATCATTTATCCACGTTACGTTTTTATCCAAGAAGTTATCAATTCGATAACAATTTATATTGTATCACTTGATAGGACAGACGTGATAAAATTTAGCTATAATATACAGATAAGTCACGTCCTAAATATTTTACTAACTAAAAGCTAACAAAAAATGACAGCAAACATAAGACAAGATGGATTACAGTAGCTATGGTTACTTTAATACACATCGAATGGATTCCTAATAAATAAATTTCATATAATGCTAACAATATTCAAGCCTGAGTAACAAAACCCGTAAAACGTAACGTCCTAAACGAGATGACACTAGTTTTTAGAAAATATTTTCCTGTTCATTGTATGTATGTTTACGATTAAAAGTTTATTACTAAGTATTTAAAGTGTAAAAAATGAAGTTAAAAAATGGTTAAAATCATGTAGCTTCGACTTCTTACGACATATTTTTTCATAAAAATTACATTTTTTATTTTTTTTGCAACACGATATCCATATTATGTATTTAAATCAATAATCATGACTGAGGAGAATAAATGTGTGAGTTATAATAACAATAATATCAGTGCACGTAATCGAATTTGTTTTGCTATTGTCGCACCAGACGTGATAAGAATAGAATGACGATGGTCATTAAATTATTCACAAACTAAAATATTTATATGTGTGGTCAATAAGCGAAGAATGCGTATTTTCCGTAAATGACTGTTTTAAAAAAGATCCTATTAAAAGCAGGTTAGGCAAATGAATAATGTATAGTGTGCGAAATTTATTAATATTTTATAGGTATACACACGCCTAATAATCCAAGACTTCTACTGCGTCCATTAAACAAACTAGTTCTAGTTTTTGTTATAGGCATATATTAATAAAAAGTAGGTATTTGACGGTTATAAGAATGTAGTTTTTTCAGTCGTTCAATACATACCAGTAACGAAAATTCTTGTACCAATTTTTCTTTCAACAAGGAAATAAAAAACTCGACGTGTTATCTTAATTTACTAAAAATATTTTATCCTCTTTGAAGTGTAAATAATAAAAAAAATTGCGTGCGTTCAAAGTACACATGTCAGAAGTGAAACTTCTTTGGCAACGATTCAGCCTGTAATATCCCACTGTTGGGCATAGGCCTCTTCCCCATGTAGGAAAAGGATCGGAGTTTAATCCACCACGCTGCTCCAATGCGGGTTGGCGGATATATTCCCTACTATGAGTAACGATGGCTATCAGGTGTACATGATAACAACCGGACCGGCGGCTTAACGTGCTCTCCGAAGCACGGTGGGGAGAACCACAAGGACTGGACAAACATTCTGGATGCAAACATCTGTCTGGGCAATACAAATGTTGTCGTGTGCGGGGCTCGAACCCGCAACAGCCAGGCGCAATCCAGTGCTATGACCGCTGCGCCAACGCGGCGTCTTCGGATGAACTTCCGTTTAGCCCATACCTCCGATCGATCTGAATTTTGGTACACATAATTATGGATTTTGGCTCGCTGATTAAGAATATCATACTCAAAATACCCGCAAATTCGTTACAAAAAAAAACCCTAACTTATCTAACTTCAAAAACCGAATCGGAGCACCCCACTACCCACGTGGTCTCGATATGTTCTACCCCTAGAGTGTTCTGTAGAGAGCCCGGAGCGGCTAAGGCTGGTCGCCTAAAACTAATTTAAAAAACTAATTTAAAATGCAAAAAAAAACTAATTGAAAAAAAAAAGCCAACGTCACGCGGTGTTCCCAGGCGGTCACCAAGTACTGACCGTCCCTGACGTTGCCGCGTTAGCGGTCGCTCAAATTTTACCCTTCATGCACCTAAGGAAGTTTCACTTCAACAAATAATGAACAACAAACAAATATATCAAGGAAAACTTTTATAAATTATAAGTTAAAGATAAATGGTGTTATTTATTTAAATAGCCAGTAACAATATTACAACATTTAGAGGAATTATTGTAATATAAATGAGTAAACAGAATATAATTATTAGAATTAGGTATGTATCGTAATGGGGATATACCTATTGGTTTATGTGGGTTTTATGAATCAATATTATTGCTGTTAACGACGTTTCATGATTCATTTATTTTCGTAACAAATTTACACATAAACAAAAATTGCAATTAACGATGCTAAGCAAATTCTAATATTGACTACGCGTTGGAAAACTAATGTTGACTGTACAACATTAAAAACATTTGGTATTTCCATTTGCTTTTTGAGCTGTATTTGTAATTAGCTAGCTAGCATATTTAATATTAATAAAAAAATAATAGCAACATTAATTATACTCGTACATTAATTTACGTAACCAAAGCGAGCCCATGTTTGTAAATGGTAGTTATATTTTTTTATACATTTTAGTTATTAGACATATTCAAAAACACGACGATTTCGAGTCAAATTTTACATTAGTTAGACATTCTAATCAAAACGCGTCAAAACTTCCAATGAGGAGTGACTGCTTCGCTTTTGTATAGCGCGATTTTAGCAGCCTAGTACCACGTATACGAGTATTTATACTTTACATCATAAAATCGTTAAGTACTTCTTTTTTATTAAGGTTAAATTTGCGCGTTCATACAAAGAGATAAAAATTCAACAAATAATATTCTGGCGATAAACAACCGAGGCCAATTTTATTTGTTGAATGTTTTAAAAGAATATTCAATGTACAAAATTGGCCTTGTTACGATTTTATTATTTGTGTTGATATTCTTCAGTATGCAATTAACGTAGCAAACATGTCATTAAAATAAATATTATATATTTATTTATTTTATACAAAGTTATTGTTTAAATTTTACTTACCCTTTAATATGAAATAGGTAGGTTATGTTCACCGAAAAGAAAAGAAGCGACTAGTCGTACTATCATTATGTGCATAAAAGTTTAAATACAGTTCAGTAATATATTTCACTATAATGTGGATATGACCACTCGTTTACTACAACAGAACAAACAATTTGTAATGTCTAAGCCAATTTCAGCCTTTAATGATAATCGTATACAATGTGGATGTGCGTGACTGATAAAAAATGATAATACCTACTCGAATTTTAATTAAACGACCTTGTTTACAAAGCTTTGACAAGTCCTTGTTTTATCAAAAGTATTATTACAAAAATATATGTTTTTTTTTATTTTATGTTACTAGGTTGGCAAACAAGCGTACGGCTCACCAGATGGTAAGACCGTATCCTATAGACGCCTGCAACGCCAGAAGCATCGCAAGCGCGTTGCCGACCCTATCCCCAATCCCCCCAGGAGCTCTGGTCACCTTACTCACCAACAGGAACACAATACTGCTTGAAAACAGTATTATTTAGCTGTGGTCTTCTGTAAGGTTGAAAATGAATATGAAAAAACGTGACGAACTAAGATTTTTTTATTGTTTTAAATACTTAGTACCTGGGTGACCGAGCCTATATTTTTTGTTTGTTTGTTTTTTTTTCTTTTTTCTCAGTATTTTTATATTTTAATTTTATTTAAAGAATAAATCACGAGTGAAATTAAAAAAAAAATAGTAATAATAATAATCTGGAGACTGAGATTTGAACTCGGGTCAACACGATTCGACACCAGCAGATTTTCTAATTAAGCTATTACAGCTATGTTGACAGTGGTGAAATTAAGCTTCGTATTCTAATGATATTTTTTCATTGCCTAAAAACAGGGATAAAACGACATTTTTTTAAAATGAATCCTAGCTAGATCAATTTTTCGCCCCCGAAATTCCCTGCATACTAAATTTCACGAAAATCGTTGGAGCCGATTCCGAGATTCAGATTATATATATATACAAGAATTGCTCGTTTAATAGTATAAGATAAGATTTCAAATAGATATCACTATTAGCACTATTATATATAAGACCACCTTTGCACTTTTTTTTAAATTAGAATATTGTTATTTTCTCTGTTATTCGGAATCTATACTAATATATAAAGCTGAAGAGTTTGTTTGTTTGTTTGTTTGTTTGTTTGAACGCGGTAATCTCTGGAACTACTGGGCCGATTTGAAAAATTATTTCAGTGTTAGATAGCCCATTTATCGAGCCGACGAAGTCGCGCGCAGAAGTTAGTGTGTAATAAAGTATTTAATTTAAAAATAAATTACATATCAAAAAATTTCGTTTCTATTCGATAAAAAAGTTGCATTAAAATTCAACAATAACAATATATTTCTTAGACAGGCATATAAAGTCACTTTTTATATAGATAAAAAAAAATAACCACGCGTAATAATAAACACATAACATACAATAATATAAACAACAAAAGACAAAAGCACAAAATTCAGATACAAGGAATTGAGAATAATTATTATATTTTTAATTTTTTAGTTATGAAGATTTATTGTGTACTTACTTATTAATTCTAAGAATTCTTAGTTTTCTATATTTATAAAGAGACATTGTAATTTGTAATTATTCCATTTTCATTGTTTTCAGTTGAAGCCAAGCCTTTACAATAACCAGAAGTTTGTTAAAATTTCATGTATTAATAATTAGTAGGTACCTTTTATTTTTTACTGTTTTTAATAAATATAAATACGCGAGTAATTAATTAGAAATTAAAACATTTTATAAATTTATTTTATCTAGGTACATACTTTTATTATTTAATTTTATTATTAGCTACTGTGACATCTGAACACTATTAAATTACGGATTTCAGCTTTGTGTCGTCAGACACATTTTTTTTTTATATTATAGTAATAAATATATTATATAGGACATAGTCATATCAAGAAAAGTTAAAAATTTAAGAAGCCTTTACTAGTAAATCAAATAAGATTTTAAAATAAAATTTAAATAAAATTAATATTTAAACTAATCTTAAAACTTGTATCTTGTAACATAGAATTAGAAAATATAAATTAAGTAGTACCAAGACATTAAAACTCATAAATATGTGATATTTTGATATTAAATAATATGAAAAATGTGACTAAACTGAACAAATGGTTACAAATTTAAAATATAAAAATTAAATTTTAAGAGGATTGTAACAACTTTGATTCCTAAAAGACTTTCTCTTTGAATTGGAAAATATTAATATTTCCGAACTTTTTCCCACCAACATCAAACAACGATAAAGCTATTTGCTTCTCAATGGATTTATACAGATGTAATAATTAACAAGAACAATGCCTAACAAAACAAACTACAGATTTATTTGAATTTGTAATTGTAGTCCACTATAGCATAAATTGCTTTCCACTATAGTAAAAATTGTTTTCGATTGAAAATATTTGAAGTAGTGTAAAGTGGTGAATCGATCATACCGATAAGGAAATAGCAAAACAAAATATGTATTACAAACAAAGATAAATTATTATAGAATATTTTGAAAGTAACTAACAAAATGTGTATGTAACTACGTAAATAATCTAATATATAAAATTCTCGTGTCACAGTTTTCGTTGCCATACTCCTCCGAAACGGCTTGACCGATTTTGATGAAATTTTTTGTGCATATCGGGTAGGTCTGAGAATAGGCCAACATCTATTTTTCATACCCCTAAGTTCCAAGGGGGGGGGGGATTTAGGGGGTTAATAATTTATATGGCAAAACAACGTTTGCTGGGTCAGCTAGTAAATATAATAATATGTTTATCATTATAACGTCAAAAAATAACGTCCGTCATTTGTAAGTGAACAAACATAGATAACTCAAACATAGAAAACTCAATTCGAAAATTATTACTAACCAGCCGATTTTTTTTTCTTTTAGTTAGTTAATATCTATATAATTTAATAGTAATATTGTCCTACAAATTGCGTGGTACGTTATCCCGTTCCTACGCTCACTGCTGCTCTATCCCCTGCTATCGCCGTTAGCTACCACAATCGAGAGTTTTATTCGTAGAGGAATTTTTTGTTCGTCTCATCAAAATGAAGCTACTCCCGGAAAATTAGCCGGAAAATTAATTTTTGATGACCCTACGAGGTCATCAACTTGATGACCTCGAAGGTCATCAAAAATTATTACTAACCAGCAGATTTTTTTTTCTTTTAGTTAGTGATTATCTATATAATTTAAAAGTAATAATGTCCTACAAATTGAGTGGTACGTTATCCCGGTACGTTATCACTGCTGCTCTACCCCCTACTATCTCTGTTAGCTACCACAATCGAGAGTTTTCGAAGAGGAATTTTTCGTTCGCCTCATCAAAATGTAGCCACTCCCAAAAAATTAGCTTGATACTGATCAGGTGAAAAAAATGTACTAGAGATCCCTACCTAATACTTACATTAAATTAATAAAAAAAGCATTACAAACACTACCATGTATTTGACACACACACGAATATTAACTCAACGCGCAATGGAACGGGCTATGCTTGGGGTTTCTCTCAAAGATAGGATTAGAAATGAGACTATCCGCGAGAGAACGAAAGTAACCGACATAGCCCACAGAGTTAGCAAATTGAAGTGGCAGTGGGCTGGTCATCTGTGTCGCAGGACCGATGGCCGTTGGAGCAGACGTGTCTTGGAGTGGAGACCGCGTCTTGGCAAACGCAGTGTGGAACGTCCTCCGGCCCGTTGGACCGACGATATTCGTAAGATTGCCGGTGTAGGCTGGATGAGGATTGCGGAAAACCGGGATGTCTTGCGCGAACTTGGGAAGGCCTATGTCCAACAGTGGACTGCAATAGGCTGAACTGTTTGTTGATTATCAGCCTGTTGCCAAATTGATTTTTTTTTAAAAAAGGTTCTTTATTTTCATAATTATTTGATTTCTTTTATTTAAATTTTTGCCGTAGCCACACAGCATAAGAATTTAGCCTCCCCCTCTCTTCCCGTGGGTGTCGTAAAAGGCGACTAAGGGATAACATATTTAGTTTCACTACCACCTTGGAACTTAAAAAGCCGACCGATGGCGGGATAACCATCTAACTGCTGGCTTTGAAATACACAGGCCAAAGACGGGCAGCAGCGTCTTCGGTGCGACAGCCAGCCCTGCGGTCACCAACCCGCCTGCCCAGCGTGGTGACTATGGGCAAAACACACGAGTTCACACCATTTTTGGCGCGAACTTGTGGAGGCCTATGTCCAGCAGTGGACTGTGATAGGCTGAAATGATGATGATGATGATTTAAATTTTTAATTATGGTTGAATTTCGACCTCTGGGTGACCACTAATATAACGTAATTACGCATTACGTCTAATGTACCATTATTTAGCCTATTAATATTATAAGCATAAAAAGTTTAAGTGCTGTGTGGTTACGGCACTAAAGAATGTAGCCACCCCTCTCTTCCCGTGGGTGTCGTAAGAGGTGACTAAGGAATAACACAGTTCGACTACCACCTTGGAACTTAAAAAGCCGACTGATGGCGGGATAACCATCCATGCGGGCTTTGAAATACACAGGCCAAAGACGGGCAGCAGCGTCTTCTCTTCGGTGCGCCAAAGCCAGCCCTGCGGTCACCAACCCGCCTGCCCAGCGTGGTGACTATGGGCAAAACACATGAGTTCGCGTCATAATGTCGGGCGCAAACTTGTGGAGGCCTATGTCCAACAGTGGACTGTGATAGGCTGAAGTGGTGGTGGTAGTGGAAAAAGTTTAAAAATAATGTCTGAAGGCAACGCCTTTAGCATTTTATGGATAACGCGTTTATTTATTTTATTTACAGACAACGATCAGATGAATACAATAAAAAATACGCAACTTTATCTCAGCATAAAATCACTATCGGCACTGACAAAATCCTCGCTGGTGTCGTTGACCTTGAACTACAAACAACTTTCCAGCCCTGACGTAATCAACCTCGAAATAATTCTATTCTATATTTACTTATGCGTTTAACATACTTTATGTGTATGCAGTGTATGGTTTAAATACTGTATTTTTCCTCTATAGATAGCATTTTATACACAAACACGGTATTTGGTATAATATATTGTAATCTTACATGTTATCGTATTTTATTTTTGTCCATATTTGAAATATGATACGAACGATAATAATTACTAAACGATAGCTGTGATTTATTTTAGTAGCATGAAAATATTAAAATGCAAAAATAACATCAAAGGCAATGTGCAATAAAGATAATTTTGCATTCAACAGAAATGAACCAATAAGTTTATTTAAATGAACCTAAACAAACAATAACATGTAACAAATGCATGCTCTACCTTTTTACTATTTGTACTAATTATTTGAGTTTGTATTTCTAAAATTTAAAGCCATTCAAAAGATAAAGGCTTCAAGCACAACGCCCTTCAGAGGACACCTGTTTTTCTTTAGGTATGAAATCAAGCACAAAACATTTAATGACTAAGATCACGCACGACAAACACCTGAGGTATAACCGAACCGTTATCATTATACATTATTATTTATTATACGTATAGTTAATTAATATCTTTAACCGTTATACATAAAATCAAAAAGCCTCAATGTACCTACATAACACAATAATCGACAGACATTTGCGTATTCGAATCGAGAATGATATCACTCAGTTTACAAGTAAATTTGTTTTTAAGTGTTAGGCAGTAAACAAAAATCACTAATAGCCCAATCGAATTAACTCAAAAACGGCCTGAGATTTACAAAAATTTTAAGCAGCAATTTTCCTTCGGAATTCATTGGAGGGGGTCACTGGTAGTCTAAATTCAAAAAGTAGGGATACCAGACTTGTTGCTTCATCCGCCATCTTGATTTAAAGGGTTATTTTTTGTCTCTTGAATAACTAGTTTATATTCAATTTTACACGAAAAATAGTTATTACAAAAGTTGTTTAAAATTAAATTTCGTACAATTTTGGCCCCTATCATTTTTTTCGTAGGATCGATATTTTACGATTTATACCAGTTGGTTTTGGTTGGTTAGAGCAGTTGGGGTTTTTTTGTTTTGTTTTTTTTTTATTCATTAGTTTTTTACATCAAATTTACGACTATCAGCAACAAAAAAACAAACAGAAGAAAAATAATGATACAACATCAATAATAAATGGGATAATAGAATACTCAGGTTTAGCCGTTTAGGTAATTAAAAATGGCTTGTGAATGTACCTACTAATTAAAATGAGTTTTCTCACACACATACAATTTACAAGATGAAATAACAAGAAGTTAACTCGTATAGAATAACCGAGTATTTTTGTCTATTGTATGTAAATTAATAACTTATTTGAAATCGTTTCATGCGTGTAACAATGGGCTGCGGAAGTCATCCTTCCTCTGTGATACTGAGTCAGATTTAAATTGAAATTTAAATGTTTGCCACTTATTAAATTGGCAATTGAAAAGTTGAAACAATTTAAGGCGGCCAGTTATGCGCTTAGCAAAATTCATTTTTATTAGGTATATATAGACTGCCCGGACAGACTTCGTTCTGTTATGTTTTTTTTTTTTTTTTGTATAAAAATCTTCCGTGGGATTTAAGGAACATAGAAAAAATAAATGAGCCAAATTGGTCGAGCCATTCTCCAGTAATGCGCTTAGATAGATATAGATTTTATATAGATGATAAGGCTTTTAAATAGGACGTTTTGCATATAAAAGTAATTGATTGTTATCAAAAATCAATTAAATATGTGACTCTTTTGAAAAGCGAAAAAGATAAAATTGATAATATAATTACTGCTCGAATAATTATTTTACTGATTTTGTCCTCACAAATTATCTAACATTACATTTGGATACATCATTCATTAGCGTCACTAAATTGATAATAAATAATGGGTGAAAGTTATGGCGAACTAACCGTAACAGTCTTTCATGTCTCTCTCTATCGTATGTAGCGGCCGCAATGTAGTCATCCGCGATGGCGTGGTGCAGCGGCGGATGTATCGGCGGCTGATAGCGCTGCTTCCACAGCAGCTCGTTCGCGTAGAGCGAGTGCGGCGGCGGCGGAGGCAGGTGCAGCAGGGGCGGGGGTGGGCCGCCGCCGTAGCCGTGCGCCATGCCGCGCCACTCCTCCACCGAGCTAGCCGACCCGCCCGAGCGCACGCCACTCACGCCGGAGTCGGACCGATCGTCCGCATCGCGAGCGCACACTATCACACAGTCGTCCTCCTCGGAGGCCACGGCGCTGCCAACACCATCCGCGCCCACACTCACTTCACTCTTCACTTCACCACCACTGTTGGCACACACTTCGACCTTCACCTCCTCTTTTACGCACTTGTTTTCGTCACTGACCTCCAACACATCACCACTTGCACTTACACTTTCTGCAACACCTGCAACAATAAAAAGAAC
This sequence comes from Melitaea athalia, assembly GCA_905220545.2. Taxonomy (NCBI): domain Eukaryota; kingdom Metazoa; phylum Arthropoda; class Insecta; order Lepidoptera; family Nymphalidae; genus Melitaea; species Melitaea athalia. The sequence continues at coordinate 6,323,304 of HG992188.1, forward strand.
AAGATTAGATCATTGATTACCTACTTAATTTAATCACTGATACTTATTTTTACTTTAGATATACATAACTTGTTGATTGAATATTTTAAATAATAATACATATTATATATTTCGCAGATATCAGACGAGCATCACGACAAATAAATGACTAACGCCAGCATGTTGATTTGAACACATTGGCCGATGGCCAATATTAGCTCATTCACACTACGCCCACTCATTTGCAAAAATGTGTCGTATACTGCCGGCTTTAATATATCAAATGGAAATAACGACTGTGCAGTAAAATAACTGACATCCACTGTACTGTAACAGATCGTAAAACTGCTCGATATAAGGAATTGTGTTATAAACAACTATGAACTAGCTGACCCCGCAAACGTTGTTTTGCCATTTATGTTATTAACCCCCGCAACCCCCTCTTGTGGGTGGAATTTCGTAAAATCCGTTCTTAGCTGACCTCTACTCAGCGACAGGAATATTCCTACCAAATTTCAAGTCTCTACGCCTTATGGTTCCAGAGATATCGTGATGAGTCAATGGTGGAAATCTCTTTTATAATATAGAAGATTAAAGGTTCCTCTGTCACTTCACTCACCTATAAATATATTATGTAAAAATAACTATACATTTAAATGTCTTAAAATATAGATTTTTTCTGAAAGGTACGAGATTTTTATACATATTATAATGCTCCAAAGAAAATATATGTGAGGATAAATACTGTCATGTGTTTAAATGATGTAATAATTTTCAAGGGATCAATTAATTATAAAACCTAGTCTCGATCGCATACCACTTTCACAATGAAGTCATTGTTACTGGTTCGTCGTAACAATAATGTATTCTAATTCACGTTTCGAGCTATTAACAACGGAAGAGGAAGAAGACGGAGACATGGTTGAAGGCGAAAATATGTTAGCAAAGTATCTTATTTTATGTCTCACGTGAAAGACTGGAAGACCGCCAAAATATGAAGCCAAGTAACATCTGACAGGCTGACGTTTGGCGAAAAACCAGAACAGGGGGCAATGTGACAAACTATGGACACCCTGACGTAGTAAAATTACATTTAAAACTAATACTAATAATAGGGGTACTAAACTATCATAACACCCATCACATACATTTATTACCATCAAGGTAAAATGTTCCTACAAATATCATCAACATGTTTATATTAAATTGATGAGTTTAACGATATTTTCCTTGCTCTGTTTATACACAAATAAATACTCATTAAATGAAATACGTAACAAATTGAAATTAAAAAAAAAAAATCTAAAAACATTTGCATATAAAACATTCTATTTACATTTAAAGTATCATTAAAATAGTCATTTACGCAATAGCACGGATTAAAAAAGAAACGTTACCAGTGGATTATATCATAACCGAATAAATTATAAAGTCGGTTGGCAATATAAAATTCGACACGAAACGTACACAATAGGACGAGCCTGCGTGTCAAACGAGTGACAATGGAATTTTAATGAGAAGCTGTTAACGACGAAGAACATTTACATAATCATAAATAATAATTATTCACAAAAAACATAACCATATAAAAAATTGTCCATACATGTGGTTTTTGATGCTGATTGCGTTTTTTTTAAAATACATGAGAGTCCTTTTATTTTTATTTTTTTTGCAATTGATATGATTTTTTGCATTACATAAATTGGTGTGTAGTTATAATGTTTTATTATTTTACCTTCTAAGCAGTTTGCGACCTTATTTTCCTTATTTACGCATACTTTAGAAGACGAAAAATAACGTAATGAAAGATGAGTGTTCTATATAATAATATAATACAAAACATGTAACAAAGATGTTATAAATGTAATGAAGAATTACCAAAAACAAAAATGTTTTGTTGTGCAAACAAATCAATGCAATAGTGGTTGTAAAACAAAAGCGACGAGACAATACGAGTCATCAGCAACTGAGTACAATGGAACAACAAATAACTCTACGGGGAAGTGCAGCAACGTGCAACGTGCAACGTGTGATGGCAGTTGATTGACAGGACAAACGGAAGGTGGGTTGAGAACTTTTCATTAGATGGAATTGAAGGAAAAAAGTCGACAGACTTAGTCTCGCCGGTTACTTTAAACCAGTGGTCGGCAACGCGTGGCCCGCGGGCCGCATGCGGCCCGCGGAGGTTTTACTTGCGGCCCGCGAATGTTTTGTAAATAAGTTATAAATATCAACATAAATGCATGAACGAACCGCGATCGCGTAACACGTAGAATTAAAACCAAACTGGCAGATATATGATGTGACATTTTTCATTCAGCGACAGATTTGGTGAGTTTGAAAAGTTTCAAGCAAAGAAGATTTTTGTAAACCCTTTTTCCTGTGATATTCAGGAAGTACCGAGTCATTTACAAATGAACGTGATTGATCTGCAATGTCATTACATTGCAGATCAATCACAACATGCGTCCAGAAAGACCTGTGTAAAGAATCTAAATAGATTTTGTTACATTTGTGGCAAATATACATTCAAAAAATTCTGTTTAAATGTGTCAGACTTCGTTAATAATGCTTACATGGAGTACTATCAACGGCCATTGGAAACAAACAACAAGCACTGGATACCCAATATAGTGTGTAAAACGTGTGAAATTTTTTTCGAATAAAGTTTGAACGTGGTTTGAACAAAATTTCACAGATCTTTATGTTTGCATATTTCAAGTTTTATTGTTAAAAATTTTCGGCATTGAGGCAGAAATAATATTAATTATTAACATATTCCTTGTGCATAGCGTTTTTAGAAACCAATGAGAAAAAAAAAATATCAAAAAATCTTGTGCAGTAAGGTCCAGCAAATTCGTGAATTGCGGTGGCCCAATACTTTTGCACACTGTTGAAAATCATTTACCGTTGTACAATATTATATTTTATATAATTATTAACGTTATAATCTTTATTATGGTCCTCTCAAACAACTCGAACAAAGAACAAGTGAAAGAAAAAATATTTTGTCAGTTATATGGAAAAAACAGGTTGGCCCAAAACTTTTACACGCCACTGTATATCCAGATCGTTTCCAAAATTTAGTGCTGAGAATTTAAAAGCTGGAATTTTCGAAGGACCACAAATTAGAAAATTAATAAACGATGTAAATTTTACTGAAAGTATGACAACTGCTGAAAAAATACCTGGAATTAGTTTTTTTGGCTTGTAAAAAACTTTTCGGGAAGTAAGAAGTCCGTCGACTTTCCTGACCACGTCAAGCAGTTACCATTATACGTTCAGCACCTTGGATACAACATGAGCATTAAGATGCATTTCATTTATAGTCCTTGCTACCTTGATCGATTTTCTGTAAATCTTGGGCATTTAAGCGAGAACCAGGGAGAACGCTTTCATTAGGATATTCGCTTCATGGAGGAGCGCTACCAAGGCTATTGGAGTGAGTATGATGGCTGACTACTGTTGGATTATCCAGAATAGTCGTAAAACTCCAACTTATTCAAGAAGGTTACATAAAAGAAAATGTTGTTTAAATATAAATTGTTATATGACGGGAAACCATGTTTTTTTTGACAAAAATAGCTACCCTTCATATCTCAAAATGTAGAGCTGCTAGCAAAAATCTGAGTACAAATTTAGAATTAGGGTAGAAAATGCAGCTAGATCCATAAATAAAAAAACCATACAACAAAAATGCTGTTGTGCTGTATAATGTAAGTATTACGTGTACGTATTAAATTCCATATGTTTTAAAAATTTTAATAGCATTTTCATTTTTTCTATGGGGTATGACCAATTATATTGTAGGTATCAGGTAGAGTCTAGGGTGTAAATCATAAGTGCGGCCCGCCTTTAGTTTATTTGGCCACCTCGTGGCCCTTGCCTACCAAAAGGTTGCCGACCACTGCTTTAAACGAACAACGTCGACAGTGAATTCTAATCGCTTTGAATTATTCATGAAAACATAACTCAAGTGTGAAGACGCAACTCTTCCTCGACATACGAATCGCTACATTAAAATTGCAATAATAATACAACTAGCCAATACAGTATTAAGGTCGCGTTCACTTGGGTTGAATAATTTAACGGTTGGTTGTTCAAAACAATATTACGAGTTCTCATTTCTAGGTCCTTAAACTAAACTAAAATAAAATTGAAAAGTTTTTTTTAACTGTTATTAGTTTATAAAGTTTATATTTATGATCAGGCAACAACGCTATTAATAAATCACTATTTTTATTACCTACAGCTCTAGCAGTGCATCAAGGTCGAAACCGCCAATAAGTTTCTAAAAATACACAATGTAATTAATTACACACGCAAATCACAATTAGTTCATAAATTAATGGAATCGATAAAGCCTAACTTTATTTAACCTTGTAAATACCAATATAGGTACAAATTGTGATCAAGCCAAGGAAGGTTAAAGATACTAAAATCTTAGATATAAAGATAATGTGTATATTTTTTGTATAGAAATATCGTATTTTAAAGGCTTAAAATCAGAGAAAGTTTTACTATAATAATACAATTCGAATATTTGCACCGCGATATCAAAACGTGTTTGTTGACTCACGTAGAGATCTCGTTAAAAGCACTAGAGCGTACAGCCTCGCCGAGCGTGTAATGAACACTTCCACTCGGACAATAACCGCTACTTAATAGGATGTTTAATAGTAACGAAGCTTTCTCTGTTGCAATAAACCAATTATCTCGACATTACTCGATTTACGTAACTATTCTTAGCATTCTAAACTTAACAGTAATAATTAGTGTACAATATGTTTACCTACTTAAATTATGTAGTTTGGTTACACAATTCTTGATATGCACAAGTTTCTTTCAAACTTACAAATTAATGCTCAATTTTCAATCTTTCGTATACAATTTCCTCCCTAAGCGTGTTATTCAACTCTATAAAAAGTGATCGTGATCGGCCAACGTATCGGATATCGTGACTAGTAATGCACTACCTTGAAGGTATTATGGTTTCTTAGTTGCATCACGATTCCACGACGACCGCATCGCACAAAGTAGGTAATTGCGCAATTACTGCTTACGGTTTCAATTACCTTTTTGTGGCTTATTAAGCATTTAACTAAATAGTACGGCTTATTGTTATGAAAAAAATAATTTCGCTATTACTGCTTATTGATATTTTCACTGACTGTTGGTAATTACAACAATCAACTTTGTCAATACACGAATGATTACAGGACATTGATTGAATTCAAAATTTAAAAGTAACGAGAGACGGAGAAACGGTACTCACTACTACGAGTATTAGCTTATAATTATAACCTATTCTGACCGTTACGACTAAGTTAAAAAGTACTTCATAGTGACGTAATTCATATACATAAACGTTCCTGTTCCATGTCACATGACACATGATATGACACATAAATTTATTATATACCAATTAATCCAATTATTTTATATAAGCAACACATTTGCAGGTGAGTTCCTTTACTAACATTTACTAGGAAAAAAACCGATAGAGTTTTAGAAGAATCATTATTGTTCTTGCATTGTAACAAATTAATCGATGTTAATTTTACTATTAAACTATTATATTAACCATGAACATAGGTAAGGAAAAAAACGTATTTTATGTATATAGAACAATGAATAATAATGAAAAATTGAAACCATATGGTGTGCGGGTCGGTAGAAAGCTTAATGAAAAATAAGTGTAATAATCTGCTAGGCATGCTAGCCAGTAAGCCACTAACAATGCAGTAGGTCTGTAACTTACAACACAAAACGAAGAATTATCGGATAGTATACGATGCGATGTAGATGATGATGAAGGTATGTAGTATGACGACTACTGCGATGTAGAGTATGCGAAGTGTATACGACGGTTACGACGTATAACGACTCTACATCGCGTTAGAAATAATAAATCAACATGCGCAAAGATTGAGATTAATATCAAATACATGTGTTACTAATGATGATAAATTTTATCGATATCCATTTGTTCTTAATTGTATCTCTTATTATATAATTATATAGCACACAACAGGATCTTCTGAAAAATATATGATTCTTTTAAGTTACAAATCTGACTTTTTAACACTACATTTGAATATGTAATAAGTATTTAAGGATACTCACTTCTCAAAAGTGGTTAAAAGAATAATTATTTTGGTTACTCTTGAGTAGTTAATATCTTCAGCACCACTCAACACTTATATTCTTTCACAATTTCTCAACAAAAACACGTAAGTTCAAAGTCACAATCACAAAAACTCCAAAAGCTATTAAGGATCCTCGAAGAACGTTGAAAATTAAAAGCAATCCACTCAGTCGTGTCCTTCAAAGCGGTCAGGAAATCGAAGCAGTCAGGCGTTCACCTGCGCGCACACACATACACACACACGCACAACTGCTATCGGCTATGCTATACCTATGTATTATATAAATGTATTATGAACACGACTGCTAAAATTATTCGTTTAAACGTACTATAAACAGACGTGCAAAAGCGTCGATGGCGCACAAAGAACTGAAACGCGGGGAAATGGTAGTCGGCGGAGCGGGGGAAGGGGACTAAACCGCGCCAGTCTCACGACGACGACGTAGCACAACGTAGCAACAAGTGAACGGCAATGCGGGTGTGAGGCGGGCAGGAGACGAGGGATGGAAATAGGGAGGCTCCCCCCGCGCAACTTTGAACACACCTGACGGCAATGCATGTAATACCCGTCCTATCCACTATCAAACTAGTCGACTCATCGACTACCTACGATAAAATAACAGGAAGGGCAGATGTCGATAATCAGGATACGCGATGTGCGTAACTCTACATAATGAACGAAATGAACAATTTATTATTAACGAAACTAATGTAACTAAAAGTTAATGACAAAATAAGCAAGTAAACTTATTATTAGTTCATTTAGGTTATATTGTATTATCACATACAGTAATTTATGTTTTCTCGATCAAAATGAGGTTTTTTTTTTCTACATGATGAAACGAAATTTAAAGTCTTAGTCCGGGATCCCTAGTACATTTTTTTCACTTGATTACTATCAAGCAAATTTTCCGGGAGTAGCTTCATTTTGATGAGACGAACAAAAATTTCCTCTACGAAAACTCTCGACTGTGGTAGGTAATATGGGTAGCAGGGGATAGAGCAGCAGCAACAAAATTTGACCTCGTAAGGTCACCAAAAATTATTACTAACCAGCTGATTTTTTTTTCTTTTTGTTAGTTAATATTTACATAATTTAATAGTAATATTGTCCTACAAATTGCGTGGTACGTTATCCCGGTCCTACGCTCACTGCTGCTCTATCTCCTGCTAACTCTATTAGCTACCACAATCGAGTTTTCGTAGAGGAATTTTTTGTTCGTCTCATAAAAATGAAGCTACTCCCGGAAAATTAGCTTGATAGTAATCAAGTGAAAAAAATGTACAAGAGATCCCGGACTATATAGGTACATACATTAGAAATATTATTAATACAATTGAATGTTTGTGTTTTAATGGATTCTTATTGAGTTCTAGGTATGAATATCATATACATATAAGTAATATATATTTTTAAGAAAAAAAACTACTCTTACTGATCTATATTTATACCCGTAAAATTTAGAACATAAACAAAATATCGATCGTTGACCAACATGCCATGCGTATTTAAAAACTTGCTAACAATTTGGCACATCTCCAGAAATTCCGTAGCTGTCATATACTAAAATTAAAGACTAATTTCTTACCCACTTCCCACTTACTCTCTTACGACGCTTAAATTCAAAAAAATCACCATAATATATTATGTCCTTACATAACATTATTATGTAATTATACTTAATAGCCAATTGTTTTTCTATGTTGTTCCGATCAATAAGTCTGTTAACACATCTATTTTTAATTCAATGGCTTGATCCATTATCAGCAGTGAAATAAATTATATATTAGTTTTTGTGTCACTTTGTATTTTTAACTGTATACGGGCAAGCGGGTAAATTGACACGTAAGCCTGGCGGCTGGTAAGTTTTAGTAAAAAACATGCAAAGAGGTCGTGTATCTGTTTTGGCCTTGTGCTAATCGTGTTAGCGGTGATATGCGAATAACTAATGCTATATAATTTGCACATATAATGCATTTGAATCTTTTTTTTTTTAAATAACTGCCTAAGTAACCTGTATACAAAAACTTATTGTTTGATTCGTGTTGTCTTATTTTGTTTTCTTTGTTTTTTATCTTACTAAAATATCTTGTAAATCATCTATTAGGATAACAAGATAACAATATTTTCTATTGGACTTTAAATGTAGGTATATGAATGTTAGTAACATGGATTTTCTGCAATCTTCATGTGACTTTTATATACGTGTTTAATGATAATAATTTTTTTTATTATTTTGATGTGTAATTCCTAAAATAGGCGTTTATCGCGCGCTGTATTATACGTAGATATGGTATGTATGTTGATAACTCACACCGAGAATTCGTAGATAGGAAACGCAAACATGGAATTTGATAACCTGGTTGCAGTAACTGATAACAAACCCTCTCCATGTCGTGTTTAAACAAGCTTTATCTAAATAATGCTAATAACTATTGCTAAGATTAGGTACATTATAACCTAAGGGCATTAATTACGACAATAACACGTAACGTAACGTAGGTGTAAGTTGTACTACAAATTTAAAACGCCATTGATCACGCATAAGATACTAATTAAGTAATTACTAACATTATAGCTACATATAGCATAACATATATTAACAGGCTGCGTCAGCGAAATGTTTTTATACTCTACGGTCTACAACTCTACATACACTGACAACGCGTTGACGCAACGTTCACAGCACTAGTTTGTGGCTGTTGCGCTGGCAGTTGCAGGTTCGATCCCCGTACATGACAAACATTTGTATTGGCCATACAGTTGTTTGCCGTGGTCTGGGTTTTTGTGCAGTGCTGTGGGTTGGTAACAGTGGGATATTAGAGGCTGAATCGTAATCGTAATCGTAATCGTATGTACGCTACGCTTCAGCCTACTGTAATATCACGTTGCTGGGGATAGGTCTCTTTCCCCATGTAGGAGAAGGATCAGAGCTTATTCCACCACGCTGCTCCAATGCGGGTTGGCGGATATATTCCCTACTATGAGTAACGATCGCTATCAGGTAGGTGTACATGATAACAACCGGGACCGACGGCTTAACGTGCTCTCCGAGGCACGGTGGGGAGACCCACAAGGACTGCACAAACACCCAGACCACGGCAAACATCTGTATGGCCAATACAAATGTTGTCGTGTGCGGGGATCGAACCCGCAACCGCTCGCGCAACAGCCAATCGCAATCCAGTGCTCTAACCGCTGCACCAACGCGGTGTCAGCGTACATACATACATATATATTTAACAACCATGACAAAGACGCTATAGTAGCATTAATGAACTTGTAACGAAATGGTAACTTGGTTTTGGTACATTTAATTAACCACTTAATCACCTTGTTGATAAAGCATTTTGACGAAACATTAAGAAATTATAAATATAAGCGTTAAACAAGTATTCGTGGAAGCAATAATCATAGATTTTATCGTAGACAACACTTTTAAACAAATAACTTTACCTACTCGTATGGTAATAAATAAATTAATAATTTGATTAGATATAGCATGCAGTGCGTTATAAACAAGTATGTACCCATTAATTATTTATTGTTATAAAATTCTAAGTTGAAGTATTGCTAGAGTAAACTTAGGTTCTAATCCTACAAAATACGCCATTGATTCGAAATAATTATTATCGATAGCTTACACAGCTGCAGACAGGGGCGTAGACGCTGATATTACGATTGAGTTAAATGGACGACCCACTACGTGATGCAACAACAATGAATCATGATGACATTTTATGGACGTTCCGCCAGCTCACGAAATGCGCGATATGACAATAAACAAAACGATAAAAAACTATGATGTATGCAAAGCATGTTACAGAATTAGGACGGATACTCTTAATAATGATATAGGTAATTTTTAATGTTCTTTGAATGTGTTTGTCGCGTCATAATGTCGGGCGCGAACTTGTGGAGGCCTATGTCCAACAGTGGACTGTGATAGGCTGTAGTGAGTGTGAGTGAATGTGTAAAACGTGAAAATCTTATTAAATACAATAAAGAATTATAGTTTTTCGTAACGATCTATTATATACTTTTTAATTCAATTGTTACTTACGTTTTATTTACCGTTAAAAAATTACAACAAAACAAGAATTATTTGCGTACCTATGTGTTTAACGCACATATATCTCTTTCTTTGGTATGGATAATAATATGTAGACAATTTTAATAAAAAAGAAATTAAACGAAATAAAAATAAAATAATGTTATTTAGTTATTTCGCAAATTGGGGTAGTACGATTCTGGTGGATGATCGATTGTCGAAAACCGCACGACGCAATAAATTGTTGTCTCGCGGAGAGTAAACATTGGCGTTCGGCCGCATTCATGCATAATTGATGAGGGTTCGAAGTGAATGCGTGGATTCCAGGCGGTCACGACTCTGCTGAACCGCGCTCGCGCCTTGGGCAGCCATTTTGTAAAGCTAGTTTGCCCCGATCGTGCGTTTGGAGAATATTAATATTCTACGATACACACTTTCTTAAATCGATAGCACCCACCACCTTACACGTTACCAATTTATTTAGATGTAACCTTTTTTATTATAGGTTATATACACTAATACGTTACAAAAGCGTCTCATGCTTCTGATAATAGCAAATGATCGTTATTAATTTCTATTGTTACCAACTGAGTAAATAAAGCACGAGGCAGTGTCATAACATACTAAATTATATGGCACAGTATAGCGCTACATGCGGGCGACTCTCACGCACGACTATTGTGCGATATAATTGTTTTATCAAAAGAAAACTTTTAAAATGAGAATCATAATTAAAAAAAAACACTATGCTAAAAAGTGATATCCTAGAGATTTCTTTGCTTTTCAACCGACGAAAAAACGGAGGAGGTTATGTATTCGACGCGTATGTTTTTTGTTTTATAAATAATTAAACATTGTTATTAATGGACTGTATTATTTTCTGGGTAGGTAGGTATTTGATTCTGAAAAAGTAATCCATTTAAAAAAGTAACCGTATTATTTTAGATTTTTATGACTTCTAACAATTTTTCATTTAACAGCTATAAAAGTACAAATACTTATCCTATGAAATCCTATGAAAGTACATAACTCTAGACTACTATAGAGGTGTCTTCCGCTTCAATTCGAAGTCGGTGCGGGCGGCGGTCGAGGCCTACGGCGAATCGATCATTAAGGTTGCAACTCCTTTGCTCTGCTGGTGAAAGCCTGTGTAGCTGTTGTAATAATATGAAATGAAATGCCGCGTTCGTTCGTCTGCTCGTAACCGCAACTCGCCTAATGCTCTCACGTGCATTCACAATGCGTAACCATGAACTGCGAATTATAATGACTCGTCGGCACAACGTCAAACCTTGGGAAAAATACTTTTGTTTTTTAGTTCATGCAAACGTCGCATTTCTTATACAATCATAGTATATTATAAAGAATCGAATCTGAACCATCTGAGTTTATGAATTACCAATTTATTCATTGATGTGTTTCGTTTCTCTGCAAAACAGATGAGCAATGCAGCCGCATTTCCTGACGTCGAACGACCTATTGTTATAATTTGTACTTTTTTGCCAACATAAGAAGAATAGCGTGTGCGTTCGCATTTTATAAATGCACTCGCGTTTGAAGTTTTTGTACGCGATATTTACTTACGTGTGGGAATCGAAAGTCATTGAATAGGCAGTCTCGTCAAAGAACATTATGCTTCTCATTTTACTATTTCTCAGCAATTAGTACTCCATACCATGTCCCTTTCTATTAAAATAGAACATTTATCTTTTAATTTATCTAGAATTTTTTTTTGTTCCGCTATAACTTATAAATAGTCAACGATCACCTATCCTCAAACAGAATTATGTAGAAAGTATTTGCAAATGTTTACATAATACAAATATTATAAACAAAAATATAATTTGGGTAGGTACATTTATTTACATCTTACATTCATAGCAATGATTCGGTTTCTAATTAACAAGGAAACACTGCGGAAAATAACCGAGATAATAAAGTCGTGATCGGACACCGTAACTATTCTAGATTCCTTCACAATTGTGTTGTGTCATTACGTATTACTTAACAATATCTTGCTCGATAAAACGTTAAAATGAACAAATTTGAACTTGGAAATGGTTTTATTTAGACGTGACCTAGTAGAATTTCTTTAAGCACATTTTCTTAAGTGTGTGAAAATGAAATAGTTAGACTTACATAAAATAAAACCTACCACCAATTTAAAAAAAAAACTGATAGCATCTACTACAATTTTTAAATAGCCTTAAGTAGCGACTTTTTAAAGATTATTAATATGTGATGTATGACTGCTTATGACCTTACCAAATCAGTAGATTATTACTATACTAGTTATACTAGGTATTAGGGGGTTGGCCTCCCCGGCTTATTCAAAACAGCCGCATTAAACTCTCATCATTAACAGCAAACTGCAGGCTATCAAAGGTTTTCCTTAGAAAATGCAGCCAACCCGCTAGCCGGTAATTTGGATCCATGCCAAGTAATGTTTCGACACGTTACGCTCACCCTTATCGGATATTCAGTGAATTGCATGTAGGTACCTAACCATTTTAAAATACGGAGTACCGCAGTCTTACCTCTGCCAAAATACTATGCGAATAAAAAAAGTATTACTCCAATATATTTTCTACAAGTTGGCAAACATTAGGTCATCAATAGCTGAGTTTTGTAAATTGATAATATTAAGCGTAAAAAATTATTATTGTACTCTAATTTCACAATCTTTCATTAATCTAGGTTTTTCATTTTTAATCAATATCGAAATACCCTAAACATTATTTAGCTAAAATTTACAAGATGCAAAATTAAAAACGAGTTTCTTACAGCAGTGTTGTTGGTCATTGACTATGTAAATTAATTTAAAACCCAAAAATGTGAAAAAAGGTTGATTTCAAATTCTCTGTCTATACCTACGACGGTGTTTATACAGAGGCACCAAACACCTCATTTTTCACAACGTATAGGTATATACATATTTGTGACGATATCGAGTCATAAATATACCTACGAATGTGATTTTATATAATTTATAACCGTTTTTTATATTATTTATTTTGTTCTCTTGCGAAGAATTTGATTCTTACACGTTGTCCCAGATATTAATAGCGCTTGGCCGATGTTCTTATCATAGTCTTCTGATTGAATTAGATATGTTATCAGTCGTATAATATGTATAAAATAAACACAAATCTTTATCATACATTAAATAGCCGTGTCTTTGATCTGCACAGTCTTGCCTGTCCAATCTACTAACGGTACGAGCTTCCGCTCTCAGGTGATTGCCATAGAACGATAACATCGTGCGCCCGACTAAGTAAGTATATAAGCATCCCTTCATTTTATTTATTCTCACAGAAGGTCGTCCCCTCGAGCAGCTGACTACTTTTATGACGTTTTATTTTCTTTTCTTTTGTGATCATTGAATTATTTTACGGACAAAGTAAACCGATGAAATAATTTTAAGTTACGGATAAATATACTTGATAATACCTACATAGCAATATATAGAAATAATTACATAAGTTCCTAACAAATTAAATAATTTATACATATTAGGCACTTTATTTGCTGTTATTTAATCAACCATTATAAAAGGAATTAATCGGGGGGCACGGCAGTGCCCCCGCCAAGTCGAGCGCGAAGCAAACACTGCCGTACCATCCTTTACCCGAACCATTTCGCCGCATTTTCAGGCCCCTATTTGAGAACCTCTGGATAAGACCAGAACGCTGAAATTTTCGTCATCGAGTAAGCTATAATCACATACTTAAAATCCAAAATTTCAAGTCTGTAGGTCATTTAGTTCAGAAGTTAAGCGAAAGCAAAGTTTCGCATTTACGACACTCACTCACTCACTCATGATCATCAAAATAGAACTAGTACTTCCCATAAACTCAGAGAGCTGAAATTTGGTACAGAGTTAGGTTTTAATGGCTACATAAAGGGAAAACTATAAAAACTAGGATAATCGAAGATCTGGAGTACCTCGTGACCCTGATTAAAAAACACAAGAGACCAATCAAACTATTAGAAGAGATCGATATACCACCTTTACATAAAATATAATGCGAAAAACAGGGTGTAAGGGGTTGAAAGGTGGGAATGAAAATTCGTATGGAAGTATATGTATAATTATAATGTTTTCGTAACTGTCAAACATTTAATGTTCATCTCGTCGATATGGTAAACTCTACCCTTAAATTAAAGAACGTATTTAAATAAAGGTTTCGAATCGACAACATATATCCACAATATACGGATATTGGCGTATTTTAGATATTAAAAATTAATAATAATGTCAGTAATGAAAACGGATTGACATTATACATATTGGCTGTCAAATATTTATTTATGCGAGCGTTCAGAAATTTATTTAGTGTAAACTAAGGAAAATTATCAAGCTACTTAAATATACAATAAATAATAAATGTACAAAAGAATTACATTACAAAAAAAGAAAGTTCAATTGATTGAATTAGATACAAAAAAAAAGTTCAATTGATTGGTCTCCTTGAAAAATTCCAGATTATTCTGTCAATCCAATCAAAATCATATAAATATTTTCGCCGCGGAAGTGTAAAAGATATGTTTTATATATCTTAATCTGTACTAATCTATACTAATATTGTAAACCTGAAAGTTGAATTGTTTGTTTGTTTGTTTAAACGCGCTAATCTCAAGAACTATTGATTCGAATTGAAAAATTCCTCTGAGGTGGATAGCCTATTTAAAGAGAAAGGTTATGCTTTAAGAAGAAGGAAGGCTATTTTTTTCCTCAAATCACAGTGGGTGAAACCGCGAGGCCTAGCTAGTTGGTACATAAAAAAATCGACTGTCATTGCAAAAATCAGATCACATCTTCTAATTTAATCTAGCCTATAGCGTCCCACTGCTGGGCGAATGCCTCCCCTCTGTCTGCTCTCTTAACTTAATTCTACTCGAATATTACACAAATTACACTAAAATATTAATTTCGCTCAAAATTTGGTCAAAATATAATGCATTGGACTAAGAGTGGTGGTGATACCAACACGTCAAGTACAAGAATCAGAACCGGAAGAAAGGAAAAGAAATATTTGTATTGTAATAATAAAAAAAACTGTTACTAAAAAGAAAAAAAATTGTGTCAAATAAGAAATTCTAAAAAATAAATATATGCCTGAATATGCCCACGTTTCTACTTTCTACAAAAAGAAGTGAAATCCCACCAAAAACATTCTGTAAAAAAACTAGCCAAGTCTCGATGGAGCTGCTTGTTTATCTCTAAAAAGTAATGAAATCTAGACAAAGTCGTACCAAGTCTAAGGTTCATTACTGCGATTTCTTTATTATTATAGTTAATGTTGTGTGACTTGGCCGTTGAAGGGTACACTAGGGTACAAAACCAGGTGCTACATGACACCATTGCACCAATCTGTCGCCAGAACTGCTACCCATTGACGATGGAAAATTGCCACTTGGAAAACGTTGATTGAATAACCAGTCAATTGTAGGCTTGATAAAGCTGCGTATTTCAATAATACTTTTGTATAGGCAAGCCTGAAACAAACTGTATAAAAAATTATTTCCAGTACCAGCGGACTTCTAATCATTGATAGAAGTCCGTCTGTACGTCTATTTTATGTTAGATCGGTGGTCGATTTAACGCTCCAAAAATAAGAGAACAGAAGTCAGCATTGTCAATGCTGAATTCATGTCTTATCAACAACCGCCTAAAATGTGTACCCTTGTGTACCCTTTAACGGCCAAGTCACACAACATTAACTATAATAATAAAGAAATCGCAGTAATGAACCTTAGACTTGGTACGACTTTGTCTAGATTTCATTACTTTTTAGAGATAAACAAGCAGCTCCATCGAGACTTGGCTAGTTTTTTTACAGAATGTTTTTGGTGGGATATTACTTAAGTCGATGTAGACGCTAGTCAAATTCCAATTAAAAAGGAATTACCGTTCTTTATTTATTGTAAGTATAAGTAGGCTAAATGTGACGGGCGACGGCACAGATGACTAACACACAATTATTATATTATTACACGACACTTGCGAGGCGAACTGATCGTTATTGTAATACAGTAGTCTCATTCTACGTTTTAGGAAACAGGTGCAGTGCTCAGACATGCCACGTCAACCCTTCAGTTGTAGCGGAGGGTACGCAAAGTAAATGTCAACCCTTTCTTTTCATCCATTCTTTGTACTCGTAGATATATAAAAGAAAATATTGATGCAAGGTAGAAGTATGTATATTCAGTTAACAACGAATATTTATTTTCGTTACAGTATAAAATAAGTTCAAGATAAAAATTCAATGTATGTAATGAACATTTTTAGATAACCTTCCTTATAAGTGTCATCGCGACATGGATAACGTTGAGTTTTGACACGATTGTGTTCCCTGCTATTATCGCGTATCGACCTACATACATATCAATTTTTGATTTATTATACGCGATGAAACTCTATCGTTTCACATATATTTTCACTTACAGTCACGAGTTTATAAATGTGTCTTTATTTCTTGACGTGGTATAGAAGATAATATTATAAACGAAGGAACATAAAAAACACGCGGATAGCGACTATGTCTACAGTTGGAAGCTTACAAGCAAATTAATAGTTTATATATTTAACAGACTTCAAAAAAGGAGGAGGTTCTTAATTCGACTGTATTTTCTTATGTATGTTACGTCAGAACTTTTGATTGATTTCGATTTTTTTTTAAATCAAAAGCTGCGTGTCATGTGATCCAGTTTAAATTTAATTGAGATTCGACAAGTACTTTCTGAGTTATTGCTAATAATGCGTATTTACTTAACTATTTTTTCATCGATCTACGTTGTGTTATATATACCTCATTACTTTTTACTGGATAAACCGATTTCGATAATTCTTTTTTTAATCGAAAGCTGATACTTGTCATGTGGTCTCATTTAAATTTTATTGGGATCTGCCCAGTATTTTTTGAGTTATCTTTAATAATGCGTATGTTCTTGACTATTTTTTCGTGTACCTACGTTGTATTACTGGTCTATGAAATTGAAGTCGGTTTTTTTTCCGTTTGCAAGTAAACACATTTTTTATTAATATCTCTTCAATGCTATCAAGGGAATGCTTACAATAATTTTGTAAATATGGCACGAGTCATCATCATTCGGCTATGACATAACTACATAAATTAAAAACTCAGATATTCGTCAACAAAAATTACTAGAAACCACACAATTAAGCGTGGATCAAATACTACTAATGACTCATTAAACGTTTCGCCTAGTAACTACTTAAGCTCTAAAATAAATTCAAAATGAATCGGTTAATGAATTGGACTGGTTAAATCCGATCGCAATACATTCAATTTAAATGCCAATTCGGTTATAACGGCAAGGCCAACGCTATCATGCGAAAATCGACAAGTTTTATGTAGGCCAGAACGACTGTAAGGTAACATTCCTTTACATTTACAGTAGCGAGATTTACGATTGTGATAGTTTCGTTTTCACGTCCCAACGAGTCCGCTGTTCGCGCTTTTCGTCCATTTTTGTTCTGTAATGGCCGTTCCGTGACCAACTGAGGAAGATCTTTGCTGGTTCAATAAGTCGCATCGTTCTTGTCATGTATTGAATGAATTGAAAATGAAGATAATCAATATGAAATGGGACACATTGCAACTTGACGAATTATCTTAATAATGTTATTAACATATCTCATTATTAATTTTCTGTATTATACTGTGCATTCCCAAGGAGGGTTGATGTCAGGCAGGCGGCCGGTCGTAAAAAATAACATGCCAAATCACTTACAACATGAGTCTGAGGAAGAGGAGAACATGTTGTGCCGACCCTATATAAATAGGATAAGGGCAGGGAGATGATGATGTTCTTGTCATGTATTGATGCGATGGGAAGTGATGAAGACATAGCCCACATTGGATTTTTAATCATTTTGAGACGTAGCGCACGACAGGCTTGATGTCCGCACTCTATATATACTCATCCATAGACGAGTTGCGCAACGAAGGGGACCATATTGCCTTCGTATGCAGCAGACACTACACGCCTTCACTTTCTCAACCTACATAGTTAATTTAAGCAGTAAACGACAAAAGTCAACAAAACACGTTATTAACATGACTTAATTTAGTCTTAATTAAACAACTACATATTTACTTTTTGTTTGTACTGAATATGCCTGGCTTCTATCACAATTATTAAACTAATTTATTGTTGATAATTATTTAAGTATACCTGCGCCGCGTTGGCGCAGCGGTCATAGCACTGGATTGCGATTGGCTGTTGCGCGGGCGGTTGTGGGTTCGATTCCCGCACACGACATTTGTATTGGCCATACAGATGTTTGCCGTGGTCTGGGTGTTTGTGCAGTCCTTGTGGGTCTCCCCACCGTGCCTCGGAGAGCACGTTAAGCCGTCGGTCCGGTTGTTATCATGTACACCTAAGGTTGCCAGATGGTCGGGATTCGTCGGGATTGTCCCGACATTTCGTATGATGTCCAGAGTCCCGAAAAAATACTAGATGTCCCGACAAATAAATAACAACAAATCAAAAATCTCAAAGTATCGCGATAATCATAATCTAAAATTCCGTAAAAAGTGAAATTCATTTCATTCACCACTTAGTCTAGTCGATAAGTTGAAAATGGTCGAAAATAAAGAATTAGTGTGATAGCTTATTGCATCCGGAATGACGCCTATGAAAATGTTCTAAAAGCGTGTATCACATAAAAAATTGCACAAGTTACAAACAATTAAAAAAAGGAGAAAATGCCCCTTCGTTTTTTGCCAATATTTCATAAACTGGTAATTGTATTTAAGACATTTCAAAAAAATAATTCTGAAAGAGGGGGTCCAATAAAAAACTCCCAGCTCCCGGAACTCTATCTCCATTATTTATAATTTTAATTTAATGCTGAAAATGGATCTCCGCGTGATATTTTTAGGATGCGCGCGCGGCGTCAAAAGCGAGAACGACACATTGATTAATTTATTTAAGGTATTGAAAAGTTAATTTTTCAACAAGTTAAATGATTTTTTAGAAAAATTACCAGTTTTTGTTCAAGTACAAAAATTATTATAAACAAATAATGAATATTTTTGTAACTTTTATGGCGTGATCTTGTTAATTATGTATATAAGAAAGGATCTACGAAACGAAAATTTTTTACGTCAATTATTTAAAACATTTTTTTTCATTTAGGTACAATTGAGACGGAATTTCGAGAAAATTTTGTTAGTAAACAATCGATTAACTTGTTGAAAAATTAACTTCGAGTAAAATTTCTAAAAGGAATTAAGTATTTATAGTGTTCACACTACACCATATTTTTTCAAATTAAAAAAATATATATTCAATACCTTAAATAAATTAATCAATGTGTCGTACTCGCTTTTGACGCCGCGCGCACAACCTACAAATATCACGCGGAGACCCATTTTCAGCATTAAATTAAAATTATAGGATTTATAGGAATTTAACAAAAATTGTTCAGTTCGCAGTTATGAAAATAAAAATCTAAAATAAAACTAGCCTAAGTTACACCTTATTACATCAGCTATCTACCAGTGAAAGTCCCGTCAAAATCGGTCCAGCTGTTTCAGAGATTAGCCGGAACAAATAGACAGACAGACAATAATTGTAAAAAATGTTATTGTGGAATATGTACCGTGTATAGATCCATATACATTTAGTAAAAAGCGGTTATTTTAATATTACAAACAGACACTACAATTGTATTTATTTGTACCTATAGATACATATTTGTATCTCCATGATATAGTTCCGAGAGCTAGGAGTTTTTTATTGGAAATTTCCTCCTCTTTCAGAATCTTTTTTTGAAATTTCTTAAATATTAACAGTTTATGAAATATTGGCAAAAAACTAAAGGCCATTTTTCTGCTTTTTTTAATTGTTTGTAACTTGTGCATTTTTTTATGTACTAAATACACGCTTTTAGAACATTTTTCTAGGCGTCATTCCGGATCCAATAAGCTATCACACATAATTTTAAGAGCAGTATCTTTATTTTCGACCATTTTCAACTTGTCGACTAAACTAACTACTCTACGCGGAATGGAACACGCTTGGCGAGTCTCTGCGCTGCGATCGGCAGAGCGGGATAATTTTTTTATAATAAAAAAGATTGTTTATATTTCGTAATATTTATTTGTCCCGTTGGTCCCGACCATAATCCCAAAATCCCGACTTTTTGAAAATTTGTCCAGACATTTTAGTCTTCCAATCTGGCAACCCTATGTACACCTGATAGCGATCGTTACTAATAGGGAATATATCCGCCAACCCGCATTGGAGCAGCGTGGTGGATTAAGCTCCGATCCTTCTCCTAAATGGGAAAGAGGCCTATGCCCAACAGTGGGATATTACAGGCTGAATCGTGTCAATAATGTGTATTATATTTATAATAAGCAAAGGTAAAGCTGATACAGGTTTTAAACAAGACGACATCGAAGGTTATTACATCAGATAGTTCGAAAGCCTTGACACTATGTAAATTGATGAGCAGGGCGAATAAAACGCACAAAGTTTTCAATAAAATATTAACATATAGATAATAAACTAGTATAAAATACGTTATTGCATTGGTACATTTACATATACAGTTTAAATTAAACGTTTTTATTCAAAAGCTCAACGAATGAGTCAAGTGATAGGACATTTCTCGTTCTATTTCTCACTTAGCCGATCCGTGAGTCCATGCCCCTTACACGTGTAGACGTTAAAGTTATTGCTCTATTTTGTATGAATCATAGCCTCTTGTTATAGACTTAGTTATGTCCAGGTCTGTTATACTTAATCATTAGCTATTTAGAACAGTTTTGTCAACATCGGATCTCGTTATAACAACAATACGTAAAAATGTATTTCCAACTAACTAATATCCAGTTCCAAGAAAATTAATAAAGGGTGTCTCAGCGCCGATTTTAAACTTTAAACACGAATTACTCGGGAGCCTGCGGGGCTAGCGGGAGGGGAGCAGTAGCGTTCGATCGGTGACGAGCGTGGATTTTTTAGTCACCATGTCGCAGTGGTCTGGCATGCACCGCGCGTACGCAGTAGAGGCGTACTTTTGCAATGAGTTTTCGTTGAGTGAAGCACGGCGCAAGTTTTGTAACCGCTTTGAAATCCGCCGTTTAAGTGACGCACCGAGTATTCAGTTAATTAAGTCGTGGGTAGAAAAGTTTAGAGCGACAGGATGTTTACTGAATCATTCATTTCGCCCTCGAAATAGACCTGTGCGATCGATTGAAAACATCGACCGCGTCGCCACTGCGGTCGCGGAGCATCCACGACGATCAGTTAGAAAACATGCTGCCTCTTTGAGCCTCCACCGTTCAAGTCTTCAACGAATTTTGGCCTTAGACTTAAAATTACATCCTTACAAGATCCAAATAGTTCAAAAAATCAAACCGGAAGACTACAATAAGCGTAAAATGTACTGTCAGAAGATGTTAGAGAAATTTTCAGAGGAAAATGGGATCGACAATGTTTACTTTAGTGATGAGTCACATTTTCACCTCGAAGGGTACGTCAATCGTCAAAATTGCCGTTACTGGTCATCAAGCAATCCAAAAGAAAAACATCAGAAAGCATTACACAGCCCCAAAGTTACTGTATGGTGTGCAATATCGGCGAAGAAAATCATCGGGCCATTTTTCTTTGAGGATGACCGAGGTGCAACGGTTACAGTGACGAGCGAGCGGTATATTGACATGATTAAAAATTTTTTTGTACCGCAGCTGCAAGAAGAGGATATTGACATGTCAAGTGTGTGGTTTCAGCAAGATGGAGCCACAGCCCACACAGCTAGGGTCACCATGGACACACTAAAAGCGTTGTTTCCGGGTAAAATCATCAGCCGCTTTGGAGACATATTGTGGCCACCCAGATCTCCTGACTTAACCCCAGCTGACTTTTTTTTATGGGGTTATCTCAAAGGAAGAGTTTATGATACCCCTCTTTCGAGTTTGGAGCAGTTGAAGGCAAAAATAACGACAGAAGTGAGAGCCATATCAGTTGACGTTCTACGGCGTGTCTCTGCAAATTCGCTTGTCCGCTTTGAAGAGTGCATTCGCCGTGATGGAAGACATCTTGACGGTGTAATATTCCGTACTTAAAATCCGCAACAATACATTATAAGTTACAGCAATTAAAATATTTCAAATACAATTTGTTTTTTTTTAAATAAATATTTAAAGTTTAAAATCGGCGCTGAGACACCCTTTATCATATCTCAGTAAATCTCGAGATAAGTGCTCTGAGACAAACAAAAAGAAAACAAGCAAACTCATTTTATTACATGAATACGTTTTATAATACATATTACCTATTTTAAATGTGTTGTGTAGTTATTGCAAGGAAAATTTATACTAAAATAAGCTGGTTTTATCTTAGTGCGAATAAACATTTAACTTGCAAATTTAATTATTGTCTGACTCGCTCGTTTTACATAAAACAAAACCAGTATACAATATTATAAAATGAGTAATCATTGTGTATAAATTTGTTCCTAACTGAAATAAGGCTACTATTAAATGTTTCCTTTTAATTTTGTAATTAATAACACACGTGACACGATTCCTTCAAAATTCTTCTTTTTATAAACTTATTTTTTTTTTACCTTTTCGGTAAAAAAATCAAGAAAAGAATTAGAAATATTGACGAACATGAAATATCAAACAATCAACAACATTATTGCATAAAAGTATGCCGTAATTCACTTTAAAATATTCTACATAGTAACATACAAATGAAATGCTATAATTTATTTTGCTAAAATATCTTCAATTACTAAAGATATCAAACGACAGGAATACGATCGTAAATTTCTATCAAACCGGAATCATTAAATTCTAGCATCGTGAGAATAATTTAATAATTATAAAATTGGAAGTTTTGTGAATAGGTTATATCCATAAAATTTCCAATATTTAATAGCATTGTTTAATAGCGAGGAGTTCAACCGCTACGTGGATGGTGTAAAAGGTCCTAATGCACCCAATACATATCATTACTTCTAATTTACGATATACGAGTATTTAATCGTATTAAGAAGACTCGTCGAACTGGTTCCGACACAACATGCTCAATTAACGTTCATCCGGCCAGCGGAATCGAGATCGCCTCGATATCGTTACATTACTGTTTTGTGGAAATAAGGCAATTTATTATCAATTCTATCTAAATTTATATCTTATATCAAGTTTTTGATACATTAGTATTATATGAGTATGCGCACCTTATGACCTTACTTACCGACTGTCACCTTTTCTATACAAGCTTGAACCTTAATTTATCAAAATGTGATGGCTCAAAACGTGGGCGTTCATAACTCATACTTAATTAAATGCCGAGGTTCTTGACTCGGACTGCTCGGAGGCTATTGGATTACTTGTTATCCGAATCAATTGTTATTTATTTGATTAATTGTTATTCTCCTATTCATGAAGTCTTATTAGTAAGTCTATAGCCAACTTAAGTTTAAAAATAAAACAGCGACTTGTTTAACAGAGTTATATTTTTCATTTCAGTTGCATTTTTATCGTATTACAAAACTTAATACATACATAATATATAGGAAAGTAATAATTTTGTTTTGAACATGACTATTAGATATTAAAATAGAGTCTTTAAATTAGCCACCTTAGGAACAGATGACATGTATGTATGGTATATAATATGGTAAACATATTTACGTATTTATTTATTTCTAAACTATAATTAAACAGTTTGAAAAAAAAACCAGTTAATAAACTTCAAATCAAATAACAATTTCATTGTAATTCATTGTACTTACGACATTGCGTCATAACATCGTCAAGAAACTTATTTGCGTCCGCCCGCGCTTGTATTTGCCAAAAGCTATTAATTACGGCCGGAGAATAGAATATCTCGCCGGCTAATCCCCCGGAGACGGTTACGGTTACTGACAGCGTTGATTAATGCCTGCGGGAGTCTTTAAGCGCTTCTCATTGTATAAACGTACATCGAATATATAAAACATTTCACTAAATAACCTTGATTTAAGTGATTTTGTTGGAATCGTACCTTAATGTTATTTCGATAAAAAAGCACTGTTTTTATCAATTTCAATCAATTCAGCGGTAAAGTGTAGAACACGTAAATTTGTAAAAATCGTAAGCAGATCAATCAATTAACGTAGTTTTCTCAAACGGTGATCGGTAACAAGAACGGTAAGAGCATGAAGCTCGTACATTGAAGAGATGGGATTGTTCGCTGGTAAGCGCCACAAGCTGGGCCGGCGACACAGTGCGGTGAACGATAACAGCGTATGCAGAATAACAATTCAATCAACTGTTTATTTCCTCGAATCCGTATGCGTGACAACCCGGGAACAGGTTTCATGGCGTCAAGAGCAATATTGAAAACGTCAAGTATTAAAAACTTAAGTGCATATAAACCGGTACGTTTCAAAAATATTCTTGATTCGTAAAAATTCTCGATGATTTTCAATAAAAATATTTGTGGATTTGAATATTCAAAAAATCCTTCACATTGGTACCTTATATTTGCTTTATTCATTGCAAAATTAAAACGTATTTGTATAGTAAAATTTGTATTTTATACGGAAACTCTAAGATACGTTAATTTATTATTTCTTGTTACTACTATACGGTTATTTCTGTCATATTTTGTATACAACGTTGAAAATGAGTTTTATAAACATCGCAATAAAGGCAAGCTACGCAGTTAAAACAATATTTACTCAAATGTCACTGAAATATTAAGAGCTCGAAAGGAAAGTTGTTTCGTTGTGCTGCAATATTATTTCTGGGTTTACATTCGATACTGTTTTAAGAGGTATTTAAAATGAGACATCAATATTAGTAGTTACGACGAATTAACGCGATACTGTAGCATGACCAAAATAGGTCACCCGGGAGGCCGATAAATAAAACGGAGTAGATATCATTTATCTAGTTAACTTGATGCAGAACGTTCCACATTCGCGCACATTCAAGTCTAAACGCAAATAACAAAACATTCCAACGGCTACACTACCAGTTCCACGATAAATAACATCATAAATTGTTAAACGTAAAGAATGGGATTCGTAGTAAAATGTATTTAAACATAACAATAAATTTATACTTGAAGCACGTGTTTTACAGCCGAAATTGATATTTTCAAAAAGTTTAGTTTTTTTTTTTTTTAGTAACATAAATATTATATTATATATATTATCCAAAGCAACTTTTGAAGGGCATTTGAAGGTTATTTTATTTTATTAAAAATACGAAAAGGTGATGAGTAATTAAATGAAATGTGCAAATAAAAGAACATTATCTATAATAATATTTTAAACTCGCATCTCCATATCATACGAATATACATATATCTAAATAATATAGATTGCGCATGTTTTTTTGAATCTTGCTTGAATAATATAAGAAAATAACATAAAAACGTGCATGCTTGCCGAGCAAGCCATCGAAAATATTATGTAACATCGTCTTGTTCATCATCAGTGTGTTGTCTTGTGCCGTTTTATCGGCAATTGTGTAAATAGTGTTACGCAAGCAATCATGAAGTTTATTGGCAATAGTCAACGTCGAACGCCGACAAGGTTAATAGAATACAGACGGTGCATATTGAACAGTATTATGCCACCAATGAAACTATAGCTTCATAACATCAATTGAAAGAAAATTCTTAAAGGAACAACAACTAAAAAAGTTAAAATAAAGTAATGGCAGTGCGAAAACTTTGCCAACATCAAACAAAGTGACTCGGGTTACCTAAAGGTAAAGATTTGTTTAACATTTTTATTATATGAACAAAATCTTGAAATGACTAAAAAAATAAATAAAAAAAGCTTCAAATCATAAATACTTAAACATAAAAGACACTGAACGAGAATAAAATGATATGTCGTATAGTGAAAAATTTACGAGAGGCGCGAGCCGTCGTCTACACATATTGTACACATAGCAGTTGGCGCAATTTCAATTCCTGTTTGAAGTATTTCAGGAGCCACGCACGCCATTCCCGGTGCGCTGACTGCCTGTTTACAAATACTAGCGCACACTCGATTCATTTTCACAGAATTTGTAAACACAAAGCCAAAAGAAATTGGTTCTCTCGATGTTTGCAGTGGTATTTTCGACAAAGTCCATAGTATATAGCAATAGTTTTAAACAGTAATTTTCAATGATAATATTATAATGTTACTTAACGGTCAACATTTCTATGACAAGGTTTTTAATGTTTATATGTGTCGTTTATTATATAACTTAAAACATAAAATAAATACTAATAAGAATTATTAGTAATTTACTTTCTATATTTAGAGCTAATTGCTCTAACGTAATACGGTTTGTTAAACACTGGATATACTTCTCTGTAGTCATTTGTAAATATAATTCGTTAGCTTTTTTATTGAGAATTGCTTGCGATACAGTTATTATTTAAAAGCGGCAACACAACTTCAAACAAAAATACCCTTTTAAAAGTCAAGCGAGTATAAATTATTGATGAGTCGGCCCCGACCGGTCTTCGAGCGGAAGAAATCGAGCGAGACGGGAGCTGCGATACCCATAAACAAGTTTTGTATTTAAATTTACCTCCTCAGTTATATTACACGACTGATACATTTTGAGTAATTTACGTCTTCGTTTGCAAGAAATCGAATTTGATGAACAAAGACTAATGACACTCTCTACCTTTTTAATTGTAATTTAACACCTATTGATGAAAAAAAAGAAAGTACTTTAATTTAATGATCTACCTACTTTCTACTGGGAAGGCGGTAACAAATTCTGACTAGGCATGACATAAAATTCCTCACATAGTCTATTTGGACGCGTACTTTATAATTTAATAGTAATATTGTCCTACAAATTGCGTGGTACGTTATCCCGGTCCTACGCTCACTGCTGCTCTATACCCTGCTATCCCTGTTAGCTACCACAATCGAGAGTTTTCTTTTGTTCGCCTCATCAAAATGAAGCTACTCCCGGAAAATTAGCTTGATACTAAGCAGGTGAAAAAAATGTACTTGGGATCCCTACCTATACTAGATTAGACAGAAAAAAGGAAACGAAAGTCATTATACAATTTTTTCTAACTTCTTTATGGCTTTGGCGTTTACGCTGGTAAAGAAAGCAGATTTCGTTCGACGATTATGACTCTTGTCCATCAGCGGCGACAGGAAAATAAAATGTAATTATTTTATTTAAAGACTAAAATCAGAAATGATTGACTTCTGTTTTATGTCGCAACAATTATTATGATTCTTACAATAAAAGTATTGTGCTTAATTGCAATATTCACTTAATCTCTCTGACAATATAACAATATAATATTATTCCTACTTGCTAAATGAGACTACTATTTATAAAGCCAATCTGTTTTATAATGACTTACAAAATAAGAAACAGCTGTGAGCATTAACCTTGAAAACTAAGATCGTGTCCTGCTTTGTCGGATAATAAATAATCAACCCTCCCATATGAACGAACAAGGCGAAACACGTGTTCCCTCACGCAAAGTTTTATTTATAACTTGAACACTAACCATTATATAAATAATATATTCAATCTCTTTGAAATAATGTTAGTTACAATAGCAATCCTATAACTTCAAAACGTTACAAGAGAAAGAAATAAAACAACTTATTTAACGAAACAGGTCAAAAACAGAGCAAAGTGCCCCCTGACTCGACAAAAAGAGGTCACTGACTGCTCAACGGGGTGGCGTTTACGGGGTGAGGGTGGAGGGGCCGTAATAACACATTTGAAAAAAGAATCCCGAACATCTGCCGCACATGTGCGTTCCGTTTCATACATGATACAGTGAAATAATGCAAGTCGTGAGCGCAACTACAGACCGGCGTGGACGAGCCTTTTTGTGCAGTAGCTTTTTGTTGTCTTCACGCTTTGTGAGCGAGCTTTCAATCACAGTGTGTTTTTTATAACGATAGGAAATCAATACTTTTGTGATTGTGTTTTCAAACGAAGCCGGTTACTGATAAGTTTCGAATGATTCTCATTAGATGAACTAAATTAAATTGCTAGTTAATTAAAGAAACGTACACGTAAACCACGTAAAATTTGGCTGATTTAGTTTATTGGGTTTTGCAAAACTAGTCAGCGAAGTTCCGAGAAGATCAGAACAGATTGGATCGGCGCCAAACACTTTCTTCGCTAAGATGTAAAGGTCGTACGAAAGTGGCACTTATATTTTATAGGGGAGATAACTATTTTTCTCCGTAGAGAACATTTGCTACTTGAGTCGGAGAAAATATAACTTGATACAAATAAAACACTTGATAATAGTTTACAGTGAGAAGTTTCCATTAACGCTTTATTGTATAGTACGCATTATCGTCAGAGGTAAACGTTAGTACATATTACTTCAATGGAGGTAAATAACAAAAAAGAAAAAAGTAATAGTCCGTCTCATCTCGTGACAGTCCGCGCATTGGTCCGCGCAAACTGCGACATCAAACGTTTCTATAATTACTGGCGCTGATATAGTAAGTATCACGTCAACATAGTATCAAGACGAATTATGTCGGTAAACAGTTGTATCTCCCGAGCCTCGACACGTTTCGATTACATGACTCTGACGTAACCCTGTCATACAAATATAAATACAACATTTTACACGAATACAATATTGCAGTTATCAATTCCAGTATATTTATGGACACATCGTTCAACGAGTTCGTGTCGACGTTAAAGTAAGAGAATAAAGATCGTGTCTCGACCTTTGATTCGTGGGTCCCCTGGGGCGAGACGTACAAATGCTCCTATCACCTTTTCCCCTGCGGCATATTATTTTACATAATATGCTTTACATGTACAGTAAAATACGTATTTATCTAAAATACGAATGGAGCTAATTTTTAGATTATATTATTAAAATATATCAGTAAATGTCAATAGATAGATATGACATAATACTTAATATAATACTTAATATATACAATAATTATATTTCATGGATTGTGTCACAAAATTATTTATTTCAACAAAGATATGCTTGTTTTTTTTTTAATTTACATATTATGTAATTACATTAAAAAAATATAAACGAATATTTTTATATTTGAAAGCAAAAATTATATAACAATTAAAAGTAATGAAGGTGACTCCGCAGATGAATTGTGGCAGCGGGTGTACGGAGGGAGGGAAGGAATCCCGTTAAGAGAAAGTAGCCGCCTACACTCCGGCGCAGATCGTGACGACTGGACCGACCGATAACCGCCATCTTGTTTTCAATTCGATATGATTCAATCGAATAAATTCAATTTGAATGCAACTCCAAACTCATAGCAAATATATACTAAAGTAGTAATAGTTAGATTTATGTCTACAAAAATAATTATTCCATGTCATAAAGGCAAACAATACCTACTTGCTTATTGTAAATGTAGCTTTGTATTTAGAAACGAGTTTTTAAACTATATAAACTAATTCGTTTGTATTAAAAAAAAAGCATTATATACTACGGACTAATAAGTTTTAATTAAAGAAATGTTTATTTGTACATTATAGTAAGTTATATCATTAAAATAAGCCAAGCATTATTAAATTTTATTAATTATATTCCCACATTCCGTTAGTAGAAGCCGCTAAATAGTCTTTATCTAAAACAAATCAGCATTATAGTTCATAGAGCGACTTCATTGTTGGAGAGTTAATGAGCATCTTAGCAATTATTGCGCAAGCGGCGAGATGACATAAAGCTGGCGATAAAATAATAATGTTTCTCAACTACACTAGACCGAGGAACTCGTTGAACCGGTCAAGCAGGTGCGCGGAGGTTCTAAATGGCACCGTGTTAATCTGACCGTGAACCAGTGGCGTAGCTACTAAGGGGCAAGGCGGGGCGGTGCCCCGGGGCCCTCAAACTCAGGGGGCCCCTCGGACTCTGACTTACAAACTATAAATTTAACTAATGAAAACTTCTCATACATTCGGAATAAAAATAAACCAGATTCCATGAACGCGAAATTAATAATGGTAACGTATATGAAAAATTACACTGGAATTTCCAACAAGTCTCGAACATCTTTGTTTGAAACTTGGAGGTAACTTCCCTGACTCCAGCGTGTTTCAAAAGCATGCGCTTGATGCAAGGCGGGACCTATGAGAAACACTCGACGTAAAAAAAAAAAAACATTTTGAAGAAATATCTTCAGATTATCGATTGCAAAACAAATAAATTACTTTTTTCAATAATGTACTAGACACAACAATAACTCAGTTAAATGCACGTTCTGCAGTCAGTTAAATAATAAATTTTTCAACACCAACTTAAGTGACTTCGACGATGATTTTTGTTTTAATGGTAAGGTGGTGCTTGTCGTGTGGTCCCATTTAAATTTAATAGCGATCTAACAACCATTTTTCGTTATACATATATGTAATAATGCATATTTACTTGACTATTTTTTCTTCGACCTAAGTTATATTATACCGCATTTTTAATTATTCTTGTTTTATTCGAAAAGTGATACTTGTCTTGTATCAATTTAAATTTTATTGAAATTTGATCACTACTTTTTGAGTAATCTTTGATAACGCGCATTGACTTGACAATTTTTTTCGTCTACTTACGTTGTATTACTTGTCGATGTAATTGAAGGGGTTTGCTGTGTGGCTACGGCAGTCTAGAATTTAGCCACCCCCTCTCTACCCGTGGGTGTCGTAAGAGGCAACTAAGGGATAACAAAGTTCCACTACCACCTTGGGACTATTGAAGCCGAATGAAGTATAAGCCTTGTATGAAGATATTTCAAAGGCCATACATGGCACTACTTCGGTCTTCTACAACGTTGTTATGGGAGACTTCAACGCTAAAGTAGGCGAGACCGCGACGAATCGAGAATTGGACCACACGGATTGGGGCACAGGAATCGCGGGGGGTAGATAATCGTCAACATCCTCGAAGCGGGGAAGGGGGGGCGCTCTTCTTGATTAATTCATTTTCGAGAAGAAGCCACAAAGCAGTGAATATGGCAAAGCCTCGATACTGTGAAAAGGAACAAGATCGATTTCATCATAGCAGATAAAAGGCTTATTTTCAGAGATGTCTCAGTAGTTAATAGGTTTAACACCGGCAGCTACCACCGACTATTGCTTGGCACTCTGAATATATGTCCCCGAAAAGGGCGGACCGGCTTGATAAAATCTACTCTCCGAGCTACGCTGCCCCAAATACTATGAAGCTCCGAGTTGTTCCAACTGGAACTCCAAATTCTAAAACTCCGATTCGATTCGCTGGAAACTACTACCGACGTGGACGAGATGACCGACAACGTGGTGAAGACGGTGTGTATACTGGATCGCAGATATTTTCTGACGACGAAGTCAACGAAGCAGTACAAACTTTCTCCCGAGGCCTTGGATCTGATGCGGTGGAGGTGCGAGTGGCTCGCTGCTCAAGTAGCTTCAGCAGAACAGAAGGCTCTCCAAGAGGATACGGAACCTTGTACGCCGAGACTTCCGCTGCTCAAAATACGAGAGAGATTACTACTCTTATTGAACAGAATATGGGGTTAAAAGTTTTCCAAAGACCATTGGGGTGAAGCCTTTTTGCGAAGCTCAAAACAGCGGATGGCAGGACCGTTTGCTCTCGCCCTCAGATCCGAGAAGAGGTCGAGAAATTTTATGGACAGCTGTACTCGTCGAGCGCACGCATGCCTGAGACTTGGGACACTGATGATCCGTGTGCGCAATTGTTGAGCTATTATTCGGAAGACATCCCGAACATTGAAGCAGATGAGATTAGTGCGGCGCTCGGGCAGCTTAAAAACGGAAGGGATCCGGGGGATGACGGAGTTAGGACTGAGCTCCTTGAAGCCGCAGGGTGACCTGCCCTAAAAACCTTGGCGAGAATCTTTAACGCCGTTATCTACCAATAGATACCACACCAGAGGCGAGGTCCAGGAGTGTGGTGGAACTGTTTTTTAAGAGAGGCGATAAGCCTCTGTTAAAGAATTACAGACCGATCTCACTTCTGAGCTGCGTCTATAAGCTGTTTTCGAGGGTTGTTACAAATCGTCTCACAAGAAGACTTGACGAATTACAACCACCGGAGCAGGCTGGGTTTCGAAATGTCTACAGCACCGTAAACCACATCCATACTGTTCGGCAGATTATACAAAAGACAGAAGAATATAATCAACCGCTATGTATGGCGAAACCTGGGCTGTCCTGGACTCTCTGCAGATATTTCACATCGACTGGCGATACATCGAGGTACTGAGATGTATGTACGATGCGGCAACGATGACCGTTCGTAATATATCCAAGACCAGAGAACAAGAATCCATTTTCCTCCGGCGTGGGGTAAGACAGGGAGATGTAATACCCCCTAAACTGTTTACCACTGCGCTGGAGGATGTCTTTAAGACCTTCGATTGGGGGGAACGAGGCGTCAACGTCAACGTCGAATCCATCTATCACCTTCGTTTCGCCAACGATATCGTTATCTTTGCGGAGACCTTGGATGAGCTAGGCCAAATGCTAGCCGGCCTAAACGAGTCCTTCCGACGAGTCGGTCTCGGTATAAACTTGGAGAAAACGAAAGTTATGCTTAATAACCAAGTAATATCGATCGATGGTACCCTTCTTGCCGCACTAGGCCGCAACAACTACGAGAAGGAGGCCGATAGGAGGATTCGGTTAGGCTGAGTGGCGTTTGGCAGGCTTCGTCGAGTCTTCACTTCGAAGATTCCGCATTACTTGAAGACAAAAGTCTCCGAGCAATGCGTCCTGCCTGTGTTAATATACGGAGCCGAGACGTGGACACTGACAAAGTGACTGGTCCACAAGTCGCTCAACGTGTAATGGAACGGGCTAATGCTTAGGGTTTCTCTCAAGGATAGGATAAATGAGACTATCCGCAAGAGAACGAAAGTAAGCAACATAGCCCACGGATTTAGCAAGTTAAAGTGGCAGTGGGCTGGTCACCTATGTCGCAGGACCGACGGCCGTTGGAGCAGTCGTATCCTGGAGTGCAGACCACGTCTTGGCAAGCGCAGTGTGGAACTTCCTCCAGCCCGTTGGATCGACGATCTAAATAATTTATAATTACCGGGGTAGGCTGGATGAGGATTGCGGAAAATCGGGACGTCTGGAGTCTTGGGAGGCCTATGTCCAGCGATGGACTGTAATAAGACTGACTAACTGACTGACCCAAAGGGTGCTCAACGGGATCATATTAACGTACCTCCGCTGTCTGCATACTGTTACAGGACTGTACTGTTGTACTGTTTGGAACGGTAACAGGTAGATATTTTCATTTATTTTCATAAAATAGTTTTAATTTGTTTATTAAAATTAGTTAAATTTGTATTTTACGAAGTCGACTGTATTACGAAAAAATTGGAGTATGTCGAATTCGGAACAGGAAGACTACAGAACAAACGATTTTAAATAGTTTAGTTGGGGCCCTCATTTATATTTTGCCCCAGGGCCTTCGGTTGCCTAGCTACGCCACTGCCGTGAACTAACACAAAAAGCTGTTAAAATAATAGAACTAGGATCTATTTGATCAGAAGAAATAAAAATTAAATGTATCAAATACAAGAAACACATTATATCTACGACATTTAAAACCACTAGTAGCTTTCTATTACAGAAATGCACGTTACAATGATATATAAATTATCGTAAATTCCGATACGAATTAATTAAGCGATTGATGGAAAATTCATATTCAAAGTAGGTTCCGTGATATATTTCATTAGGTAAATAATGCACAATTAGCTTAATTGTTAAAATACTCGATCATAGCTATAAAATACTTTTGATGTAATGTTTACAATATATAACTTAATTCATTCGTTCATAACTTTATAGTTATTTATGTAGATAATGTTATTTATTAGGCACGTATTTTGTTTATTATTAGGAATGTAAATATTGGCAATATTAATAAGAAGGAACTTTTAGCGTAATGGTAATGAAACTGTTGATGTCACCATTGAGTTAGTATTACTGGCGTAAGTAACTAAGTAATAATAGTTCAATTGATGTCACGTTTTGTGTCCCTAGTCTGCGTAATGAACTATTTCAATCACTTCAACCACACTTTTCAATCACACAATCACTTGTCTCCTTTAAAAATTTAGTTACAGCGCACTATCTCACTATGATTAATTAGTTTAATTTTTTTTTCCAACTTGCATCATGTTTATGTAGATATTTTATCTTCTATTTCTTATTAGCTTTTGTTAATAAATTTAAGACGACATAGTATGTATGTATATGTGTATGTATGTATGTATATATGTATTTGTTTTTATCATGTAGTTTATATGTGTAAGTTTTATTTACTGATTATACAGATAATTATGCTGCCACACCTACCTCTTCATTACATATTTTCCTATTTCTAAAGGTTGTCTGGAAGAGATCGCTACTAAGCGATAAGACCGCCTTTGTACATTACAATTTCTATGTGTAAATATCTGTTTTTTTGTATATCTTTCTGAGTGGTGTGCAATAAAGTATATTCTATCTATCTATTTATATTATATCAAACATGAATGTTTTTATACTTATATGTACTTTCACTTTTATTACTGCGATGGTTCGATGGTCATGTGAAGTAATTCGTTATTTTATTTTGTGCGTTTTAATTTATTTTAAAAAAGAAGTATAAATAATTATGATTCTTTTCTGCGGCCAACACTGTCCTCATTAAGTCAACATCTTGATATGTTAATAAAATTGATTAAATTTAGACATATAAATATTAAATATACTAATTTTATTTTATAATAAGTAAATATCGTAATATCAAAATATTTTAACGAATATAAACAAAATAATGAATGTACAAAGCTAAGGATATAATCAATTTATTAATATATAAGATAATATTATTAATTTATTAATAAGGCAAATATAGCCATTTATCTCGATTATCATTATATCTCGCTACTATCTTCGGTAGGAATATTTTTTGCGACTATCTACCTGACATCCTACCAAGAAGTAAAGGTTGCGTCTCGTGAAAAAAGTTTTGATCGAATAAACTTGACCATAATACTAGGAACGAACCTACGATACGAGATAATAATACAGGGAAGTCTTGTGGATTTAGTCAAAAAATTTTGCGAAATATAGCAAAATTAACGACAGTTTTTAGATTTAGAGAAAGGGTCATTGACCCTTCGATATGCGGGTTCATTAATGCAATAAAGACAACCGTCAGTGCTGCGCGCAGGCAGTGCGGGGGCCTGCCAATTATAACGGTACAGTCGCCGCCACGGTAAGCGAGCCTTGACTTCACAACTTTACAAAACTAAACAGCCGAAAATAAAATTCATATAAGTATTATTGGTAGTATTACACTAATAATTATTCGTAGTTTTACCCTATAAAACTGTTTTGAACTATAATATTAACTATAAAATTTATTTGCAGTAAAAAAATAACAACAAAAGATATCGAATGACAGACACAAAAACATTGAACTTAAACCAAAAAGCTTCAGCTGCGAGCGTTACAGATGACTTGTCATAAAAAATAACAAATGTTTCAGGTATATGTAATGGATGAAGGTACCTCTTATATATTTTTTATTGAAAACGCTATTAAATTGTGGCAAATAAAATAGTAAAAAGATTGTACGTGTACAAGACGCAAACCGGTTTAATCGAGTGTTATGTCACGGAGAGTATTGATCGAGCGAATTAGCAGTGGCGGTGGACTTTCACCGCAACTTTCTTGAGCTCTAAATAAGTCACAAATGCTGGCTCACTCGTTTATTTGATCTCAGTCAAATGCGAGTACGTATTGTTCCGAATTCTTTTGTATGAACTGACAATTGGGCCTGTCATAAATTGAACATACATCAATGTCAATGTTGCGATAGAAGTCTGAGAGAGAGAATGTATATTCACGAAGGCACACTTTGCTTTGCAATTTCATAATAGACTTTGTTTATCTTTAAAGGATTTTCATCTTAGTACGATATATGTGTTTTGTAGTCAACAAAAATTATTTACACAAAACAAATTAACATTATTTATTTGTGCTGCCTTGCATTGTAATTAATCACCTACATATTTATACAAGTATTTACGTGGACTCGATGGGACTCGTGGATTAAACATTTTAGAACTCTTGTAGCCGTTGTAGCGGCATCATATTAGAGCTTTTATCATTGTTAACGATTACAAAAGCTGTGTCGTATTTGAATCTCTATTTCGTGCTGCATCGACAGAACTATCCTGTCATATCGAACGAACGTGCCCGCAGTAACGAATACTTGTTTTAGATTAATCATATCCGTCCAGTCTGCGCTCACGCATAAATAAGCAGGTGTTCATAAACATAAATACATTCTATCGTAAAGTTGCGGCCATAACAAGCGTAATTGCTTCGACGCACGATCCCAAGTTAAATACCACGAACAAAAAAATGTAGAGACCGGTTCCACTCGCCATAAAATGGTTTCGGGGCGTTTCGTGCGATGAATATTCATTTTATATATATCTACATACGTACGAATGTAAGATTCGTGATGACGCATCCCAAGCTAAGCCTGTTATCGCTTCAGTGAAGTTGAACTTTTTCTCAAAGTTATTTTTATCATGGATCAATAGGCACTCGTCGTGTCGATTCGCGGTATGATAAAATAACTCGACACATATTATGCGAGTTATTTAATATTCTGTCACAATTAAATATTATTATACAGTATAAAAAAAATTAAACAAAAACAAGTAATATTTTGCTTTACTAAAATTAAAATAGAGATAAGATAAAGAAAACATTTTTAGTTCTGTTATAAAAATAAGTGCGAATTTAACGAAAATATCAAATGAACAAAAAAGAAAACTGATAAAGATTTATGTAGAAACTCTTATCGAAAAAGATGTGACCCCGTTACTCGGATACCTAATTGAAATTTAGATGTGGAAATAATAATAACAAATGTATTTGTCGTCCGCTATGACCTCTGATTTTTTAAGCCTGTCAGTGTAAAGCATAAGTGGCCCATACATACGCAGATGTCGCTTGGACAAACAAAGATACTGATTTGAATGTGAAATTAGGGACACTGATCTCGATATTTAAACATAAACACGTGATGCTCTCGTAAGAGTCGGTGTGCACAATGCCGTCATGATTTTTAACATAGACAATTATTTTTAATATAACAACAAAGACAATAGAAAATAATAATACTTTACAATACATGTCAATAAATGTGCCTTCTTGTGACATTTGTGTCGTATATAGATAGATTCATTTACATTTTGAAGCATTCTCTAAGTTATTTCTATTATTTTTAATAACAAGAGCTTAATTTTGTCCTTTATAGTATATACAATCGAGTCTCTTTACACTTTATTAATAGAACATTGCATACGCGCTGAGTCTCTTTACACCTTATTAGTTATTACACGTTATCTAAAACTCTTAAATCGCAATAGTAGGCGCACCCTTAGACACAACGTGACATTAAAAAAACATGAAACGTTGCGTTACGGTGACGGCACTGGTACGCCGAGAATTTGGTATTAAAATGGTTTGAACGTGCAACACACTTAATATATGCCAATTGAATTATTTATTCTATTCCAGAATGTGTAAAAGGCAAAGAGTAATATAAAACTATAAAAGTTTACCTTTTTTATTAATCTCGACAGATTCACGTTCTGGTGATGATCCTGAAACAAATAAAATAGAGTTAACATAAAAGTAAATATCAGTCTTAAAATAAACAGACGTAACCAAAACATTTCGTCAAAGGAGATGTTAAATATTTATTAACGGAATATTTATAAAGATGCCAAGAATGACGAGGGCGGACCAGTTATAGCAACCTGTTTCGGCAAGTAAAAAGTATGAGAAATATATAAAATAATTTTGTACATAATATGTTTTTTATAATTCGCTAGATATAAAATATTATTTTATTCATCCGGTAATTTACATTTTCTGATTCCAAAAACTGTTATACATATTGCTACCCGAGGTTTCCGATATTTTTATGCACAGTGCTTTAGTTCAGTGTTAAATTAATTGTAAGACTGAACTTAACTGAAGCAGGTGGTCAGAAAGACTACTGTAGTACGTACTCGTACATATGTCTATTTCTGTCCCTCGCATCGATTGTCACCCATTTTGCAGCTGTCTGCAGGGTATTAACCCATAAAGTTATATGTATCAGACAACTAATGGTATTGTGTTACGCCTAACAATATTTTACGGAATGTACTTCCTTTTCTAGAACGCAAAATATTGAATTACACAAATATAACGATTCTTTAATGTCCATAAAAACAAGTACTGAATACAAGATTTTCTATAAAATGTCATACATATAGCTATT
Source organism: Melitaea athalia (assembly GCA_905220545.2). Classification (NCBI taxonomy): domain Eukaryota; kingdom Metazoa; phylum Arthropoda; class Insecta; order Lepidoptera; family Nymphalidae; genus Melitaea; species Melitaea athalia. The sequence continues at coordinate 6,361,797 of HG992188.1, forward strand.
AATTTCTGCGTAATGATGAACAACGCATTTATAATAGTGACAATAAATTAGCTTCAAACCAGTCATCAATTTCATCAGATACGTACTCGTTGGACCGTTGCTACTCGACATGTTGTTTATCGCAATTAACCTTATTTCCCTTTCCATCGTAAAAACCGTGACCAAATTTGGACTGCACTTGAGAGACAGGCAATTAATTCATCGAAAAACTTGATACCCATAATTAAAGTGTAGGCGTAAATCGAGAAAACAGCTGGCTATTTATTGCTCGCATGACTTACTTGACATTTTATAGCAACCTGTTTACAAGTTATGCAATAGAAAACCGCACTTAATAATATGCAGCTACTGACAACTGCTTAGTACTCGTACCTACACCTGTCATTCGATGTGAAATACGTTATTATACAAAAAATATATATATTTTCGTTTTGTTTTAAGTGTGTAGTTTAATTATTCATTTTATCATTATAATAACGTACTTAGATTTCTTTTTTTAACATAGGAAAACCTATTTGATAAAAGGAGTTTTTAGCGTTATAAGGTTAGGGTACGATATTATCTGTCCATGCGGGTATAAACGTTTATTTATTATTTTGTTAACCTTAATTAGTTCTTTATTACTGAATATTTATTAGTTATGGACCATTGTCTTATTTAAATCCATGTTGATTGTTGATCTTAAAATGTGCTAAAATAAAATTAGCTCGTTTAAAACGATACAATGATCTTTGTAAGGAATTTCAAATGGTTTCCTGTAGTATGCCATTATTTGATTCCGACCAATAAACCGGCAGTATGCTTGAGGGAGACTAAAAAACACGCTGTTTTTCCCTTAAAAGTACCGCGGGCGCCTTTCTTGATCGGTATGCGGCCTGACTACTCGCTCAACTGGTTAGAACGTGAGAACTGAGCGGAGCAGTGTGCTTTGCCCGATATACCCCCTTGGGTGTTATGCTAAACTAATTTCACTCGGGCGAACTTAGTAATCACATCGTTCTATATTTTAAGGTAGCCTTACTTCCAATTATTATCATACATATAATTATGTAAAAAAACTTTTCCTGCTATGATGAAAAAAGTGAGAGAAACTATTTTTCAATGCGATACGGATGAAAGGAAAAAATAGATACGAAAAACTATATTATCTTTACATAATTATATAATTTTAATGCGATTATAATTAAATAATATAATTAGGTATACGCCATTACAACAGAAAAGCGGCTGTGTCACTTTTTATAAAACATTAATGAATTTAAGACACAACGATCATTCAATTTTTTTGTGACTTGTAAAAAAATCAACATCAGTAAGCTTAAACTAAATTTCTTAAGGCGCCTGGGGGGGCAAAACGCCGCGCTAGCCGTTTTTTGTGCAGTTTTTTGAAGCTATCTACTTTTTATTGGAAAGAAATATCAAACTAATACAAACACATTTAATTTCTACATAATTTTGATTACATGATGGTGCATTTTTTTTATTTTTTTAAAGGATTACATTTTAAATAATCGCCTTACAACGAAACCACAAAAATGAGAAATAATTACTGATACTGTGCGTCCCCTCGTGAAGTAAACATTATTTTATTTTGCTACCGACACTAATGGATTGACAATTTAATAAGGAACAATTCGCATGAAAATTTTTTTCGAAAAGACCTAAATTTGATGTGTTATTGATTTTTTTCTAAAATCTGGGCGTATTCACTACTGTACTCAAGCGCGGTTGTATTGGAATTCAGTCTGCCGCAAGGTTTGGAGGGAGAAGCTTGTGTCGTTTGTCACCGTCTCGGCTAGCGCACGCTCACGTCATATTATAAATCTATACGTCTATACTCTATACATACAAATAAATAAAAGTGGAGTGTCCGTTTGTAATAATAAAATAATATCCTTTTACTAAATGCATATCCATGTATACACGGTACATATACCAAAATTACATTTTTTACAATTTATTGTTGTCTGTCTGTCTGTCAGTTTGTTCCGGCTAATCTCTGAAACGGCTTGACCGATTCAGACGGGACTTTCACAGACAGATAGCTGATGTAATAGGCTGTGTTACTTTTATTTTTATTTTGTATCTCTGCGAACTGAACAATAATTTTTTTTAATTCCACGCGGACGAAGTCGCGGGCACAGCTAGTAAACAATAATAATTTATTAGCATATTGTTAGCATTTTTTGTTGACTTTTGTTTGGGTTAGTTTTTTTTGTTTGTTATTTATTGTGAAAGGACGCTGCTCTGTGTGTGTATTTAAAACTATTGAGTTTTTTTTAAAAACGCTATTGTTGTGTAGGTATCTAAACAATGGTTTTAGCACCTTTGAAAATTATAGAAACGACACCCATGATAAAGAGTTTTGCTAGCTAATTTAATTTGACCATGTATAGGTTTTTACTTTTTACCTAGACCTATGTTAAAATAAAAAAAATCTCTATATATGTATATAAAAATGAATCGCTGAATTTGTTGCTAAGCGCAAATCTCGAGATCAGCTGAACCGATTTCACTAATTCTTTTTTTATAATATTCCTTGAAGTACGAGGATGGTTGTTACGGTGAGAAAAATTAAAAAAAATTGCCTGAAAAGTCTAAAAACAACACTTTTCTATATTCCCATACAAAAGATTCGTAATAATACTTAAAAGGCAATTTGAACTTTAATACCATACAATAAAGTTTAAGAGTTAGTGGAGGGGTTCCGGAAAGGCAATTGAGTGATGTTAGTATCGTATAAATATTAATGTCAATATTTGTCAATATTTTAATATATTCTTTACTTTTTATAGCTAACCAGTAACCCGGTGTCACCAATAGCAGAAATAAGTATTTAAAAAATTAATAATTGTGTTAAAACGAAAAAAAAACCGACTTCAATTACATCGACAAGTAATACAACATAATAAGACGAAAAAATGTCAAGTAAATACGCGCTATTAAAGATTACTCAAAAAGTTGTAATCAGATCTCGATCTAATTTCACGAAGACTACATGACAAGTATTAGCTTTCGATTAACGTAAGAATCATCAAAATCGATACACCGAGGAAAAAGTTATGCGGTATAAAACAACGTAGGTCGACGAAAAATTAGTCAAGTAAAAACGCATTATTCGATATAACTCTAAAAGTACTTGTCAGATCTTATTTTAAAAAAAATGGGACCACATGACACGCAACACCTTTCAATTAAAACAAAATTGATCGAAATCGGTCCACCCAGTCAAAAGTTCTGAGCTAACATACATAAAAAAAAAAAAATACAGTCGAATTGAGAACCTCCTCCTTTTTTGGAAGTCGGTAAAAAACTAAAGAATCGACTGTTAGGCGGTACGAAGTTCGACGGATCAGCTAGTATATAATAAAATTTAATTTATTGTTTTCATTTTATTTTTCTACTTACAATGTCTGTGAAATGAAATGAAATGTGATGAATGTGTTGCTAAGAGCAAATCTCGAGAGCAGCTGAACAGATTTTTCTTACGAAAAATTAGAAAAATTGCCTGAAAAGTCTGAAAACAACACTATTCTATATTCCCATACAAAAGTTTCGTAATAATACTTAAAAGTCAATTTGAACTTTAATACCATACCATAAAGTTTAAGTTTTAGTGGAGGGGTTTCAGTAAGACAAAACAATTGAGTGACGTTAGTATCGTATAAATATTAATGTGAATATTTGTCAATATATTAATTTATATATTTTTTTGTTTTTACATAATGTAATTGTTGACTTATCAACTTTCTTTTTTCTTTTTTTTAATCTTTTTACTAGCTGACCCAAATTGCCGTTATCCCGAATAGCAATTGAGTGACGTTAGTATCGTATAAATATTAATCTCAATATTTGTCAATATATTAATTTATAATTATTTTTTTTACATAATGTAATTATTGACTTATCAACTTTCTTTTTTCTTTTTTTTTATCTTACTAGCTGACCCAAATTGCCGTTATCCCGAATAGCAAAATAAGTATTTAAAAAAAATAATTAAAGAATCGACTGTTAGGCGGTACGAAGTTCGCCGGGTCAGCTAGTTATTTATAAGTTTAAGTAATTATACTTCATTGTTAGTATTTATTGAACGTAAGTGTAGTCACTGAATTCATTACCTAAAATATATACGCACCAATTAACATTTATTTCTTATAAAAAAATAATATATTTTTTTATTGAATGCCGTGCGGTCTGCGGATCCCTAGATCTGTAATTTTTACGTGTATTCGTAAAGTTGTTCACCAAATGCCGCTAGATGTGCCGCGAGAGGTGGGGTGAGGCAAAGAGGGAATGAATGCTCAAGGTTATTTGCTTGGCATACCGCCTTAATAAACGTTTTCACTTCTTTTGTCTCGAGTCAATTTTTAAACCGGTACTTATTATTTGTTGATATTGCTGTATTTCAACAGAACGCCCCAAGACAGAGTGAACGTATGCCAACTCGTTTGACCTCATTCCCGCGAATGCTAGCTCTGTGTAAACTCATATTGGGTTTATGAAAACACTGATATTTTTAGTTCATATCGAGCCCCACCAGACCTCTCTAAATTATTTGTCTGTTTTACAACAAGATGGTTTGCCAAGTGTGCGTTTGTTTTTCAATAACTATTCATCATCGCCGTTTTTTTTTTATGGTGAACAGACCTGAAGTTTGTGAAATTAATGTTTTTAGTCAGCAAATCTCGATGTTCGTCCGGATATGCTCTAAATTACAACGAACACTTCTTTTATGCACCTAATGAACATAAATCTATTTGTAAAATTGAGATTCGCTTTTATTAAATTATGTTTATTTCCACTAGGGATCCCTAGTACATATTTTTCACCTGATTAGTAACAAGCTAATTTTCCGGGAGTAGCTTCATTTTGATGAGACGAACAAAAAGTTCCTCTTCGAAAACTCGATTGTGGTAGATAATAGAGTTAGCAGGAGATAGAGCAGCAGTGAGCGTAGGACCGGGATAACGTGCCACGCAATTTGTAGGACAATATTACCATTAAATTATATAAATATTAACTAACTAAAAGAAAAAAAAATCAGCTGGTTAGTAATAATTTTTGATGACCTTACGAGGTCGTCGACTTAATGACCTCGCAAGGTCATCAAGAATTGATTTTTTTCTGATTTTTTTTTTCTTTTAGTTAGTAAATTTTTATATAATTTGATGGTAATATTGTCCTACAAATTGCGTGGTACGTTATCCCGGTCCTACGCTCACTGCTGCTCTATCTCCTGCTAACTCTATTATCTACCACAATCGAGTTTTCGAAGAGGAACTTTTTGTTCGTCTCATCAAAATGAAGCTAGTCCCGGAAAATTAGCTTGTTACTAATCAGGTGAAAAATATGTACTAGGGATCCCGTACTATAACGTAAGAATTAAAAAAAAAACGGAATACTGTACATACAGAGCAGAAAGCAGGGATCACTACAAACTGTGCAAGTGGGCTAGTCAATATGATTAGATATACCTACTTCTTGTTCATATAATAAAAATATCATGTCAAAAATGTAGTTTTAAATAAGATGAGAATAGTTGTTTGTTGTTGTTGTACTGATAACAAACAATACATACCTACATATATTTTACTTTAAACTAGTAAAGTTTAGTTATGAATTGGTTATTTTGTAATGTAAAGAGATCAAGGTGGAAGAGATCCTTGCGACGTAACACCATAATTCTTGTTGTATTGAATTTGAATTATTTGCGTCAATCGGATAGGTATTATAATTTCAAGTTAGTCTGAAACTCTGAATCAAGTGCCGAACCGCATATTTTATTCAAATAATTGGAATCTTTGTAACAAACATCAAAACGTCAATACGATTTAATATTAAAAACTAAGATACCTACTCTTTTTCTCTTGTTTTAATTTAATCGTTTAAACTTTAAACAAAACATTGAACAGTTATATAACTAGTGATATTAGGAATTCTTACTGTAATATTTTACCTTGCAATTTTAAAATATAATATTAACTATTATTGTTACTTTGATTAAATACGACTACAACAAAAAGCTCCCATGAACTTGAACGGCGTATAAAAATCTCTACACACATCGTATCACAGGACCAATAAAAGTCGTTGTTAACCCAGCGGGCTCTATTCCCATGGCCGTCGGAAACAATAACAGATTTGCGAGTCTCGAGCGCATAAAGCGGAGAACAATCGGCCGAATGGAAACCAGAGAGCGATATAAATCAAACTAAGCATTGCGTGCACCGACCGGCCATAGATCCTCGAGTTTCGTTTCTGCACGCCTTCCGTCGCGCCGCTTATAATTACCGAGTACTTTCGCCAACCAACCGGTAGACGCCATCTTGCTATTTATACTGCAAAATGGCGGCGTTCACAGCACGTGTTCTTTTTAGTAATATAGAGAAATGGGGACGGCACAAAAAGTTTACTATGAGATAGAAAACTTAAATACATAAAATAAGTTCAATTTTAAAGTTTAGATATCGTAAATAGTCAACAAGGTCTCGTTGAATTTGCATTGAATAGGAAGCCGTTAAGTTGCCATGTAACTGAGCGGCAATGAAGGTCACCTTGGCTAACCGACCGTAGAATCATCTTGATATCGAACTGAGTACGTTACTCGCTATTTTAAAATATTCCTTAAAATCTTTATATTAACACAATTCAAACTTAATTAAATACCTATCAAAAAAAAGCAAAATTTAAAAAAAAAATTGCGTGATGTATTTTATGGACGGCCTATAAAATACCAAATTATTATGAATAAACATTAAAAAATATTATAAATTAAATATGATATAGAAGATAATAAACTAAGAGAAATCTTTAATCTATCTGGTGTAACAAACGATAACAAAGTTGCACAAGTGATGCTTTAAGAGAATTGTACTAGTGATAAGTATATGTATATTTATCAACGGCAAGTAGGTTAATTAATATAACTATACCTAGGAGCACAAACAGTTCGAGTGTTTATCAGTTATCACCATACTCAAAATGTTAATTGTTACCTTGGATATATTTAATAAAAGAGGTGTTAATACTTAACTAAAAAAAAACAATACGATAGAGATTACAACATTGATAAAGCTCAATGTCTCGATTTCCTGCTGTCAAGTTTGTAACTTTGTACAGGAAACCAAATTCGAAGACAATTTCTATGCAAAACTTGCAAAGGCAAACGTTTAGTATTCAGTGAGTTTTGCGGGCCAATGGCGAGTGACTATCAGCCGTCTAGCGCCTCGTACATATGTATGAGCAAGTACACGAACACAACAACACGTTATTTAGCCGTGACACACATCCACCCAAAAGATTCAATTAACTTTCTGTTACCACTCCATCATATAAACTAAATTTAAGATAAAAAATGGCTTAAATCTAAGTATGGGGCTTTTGACAAACCAGTTACTAAATCGTTTTAAAATATACATGAGAGTAGAAAAAGTTATCAAAAAATTCTCACAATTGTGATGACATCGCTGTAGTTTCCTTTTAGAACAATGAAATTGTGAACATCTCGATATTATAGAATTGATAAAATAAAAATAATATGTCATTAATGTATAATAATACATGTACAGTGTACACATATTATTTGATATCTAAATTAGACATACAGAGCGCAATTATTTAACTAATTAACAAATTTGGTAGGTAAGGAATTTCGTTTTGAGCCAATTAGTTATTTACATAAAATACAAAACAAACTGTGAATTAGCATAATAATCTAGCCTGTTTTTATCATATTATTCTTTTAAAGAGTTCTTATTAGTCATTTAATGTTCGCTCTTGTACGTTCTAAGGTTGTCTGGCAGAGAATGCTTTTAGCATAAAGCTCGTCTCTTGTACGTTAAAATAATATACTGTGCATTATAGCATTCAAAGAAAAGTGTAATTAAAAAACTAAACTAATAAGATGGCGATATCAATTTATCAAATGCTGCAAGATGTGTCTAGCAAAAAGTTCTAAAACGTAATGCGAATTGCAAAGCACAACACAATAGAAAAGAAACGATAATAAAGCATGCGGAGTGGTGGTGCGCGACGTGGGAAAGCGAATGGCGGCATTGGCGGCCATCTTGGAGTGGGTTCGTTCGGAAAACATCACGTGTCCACGCGTCCGCCTGGCAACAGAGTATAAACGCTAAACGGAGCGGAACAATTCATGCGCGCCACGTGCTTTTTTGTTTGTGCAACATTCCTCTCACTCGCATGCTATTGATTGGCACCCTGCGTTTTAGCTAAAGATAAATTAGTGCTATTCTATTATTAAAGTTTAATTTATAATATTTGAAGTGGTGGATTAGCTCTATGTGATGTATCTTTAGGTTACCAACAATCATTGTGGCATATTTTTTGTTATTTGCGATTTTTATCAAACAAATATTTAAGCTTATGAAATAGAAATTTTTTCATTAAATATTGTTATTAAAATATTATCATAACGAAGAGTCGCTAGATCTGTCATAGAGCCTCGAGAGAATTATTTGGCTACACGTCAGATCAAATAAAAGTCATTATTATTTAGTCGCGTGTAGAGCATAGTTTTTGCTTGTATGTTAATGTTTTTCGTGACAAACGTTTCCTCGACGACCCAACACGCCATGCGTGACTCACTATTATATTATGTACTCGTTTTGTTATTAAGTTAAAGATTTGTTACCAGCAGTAATAAAAAAACATTTTCTGTGTTATTTCCTTAAATTTTCTATATGATTGTACAACTGATTACTTGTTTAATCTATATTAATATTATAAAGCTGTAAAGTTTGTTTGCTTGTTTAAACGCGCTAATCTCAGGAACTACTGGTTCGAATTGATAAATTATTTTTGTATTGGATGGCCCATTTACCAAGGAAAGCTATACAGTTTTTTACTCAAATGAACGCGGGTGAAAACGCGGGGCACAGCAAGTATGTATATAGATCTATACTATCTATACTAATATTATAAAGAGGTAAAGTTTATAACTTTGTTTGTATATACGGGGTAATCTTCGCAAATACTGATCCGATCATGAAAATTCTTTCGCTAACAGAAAGCTACACTATTCAGGAGTGACAAGATAAAAGGAAAAAGATAAAAATACATAAAGATTTTAAATCAGCAGGATTTGAACCTGCGCCCTCTGACGTGCCGTGTCAACAATTCAATCTAATCAAGCATTATTATTTGCCTTAGAAATTAATTGGTGATTTTAAAACATTTATATTTATCTGATTTGCTGAAAATAGTGAGTGTATTGGAACATATCAAATTTCACCGTACCCTTCTTATGTGAAATGGATTATAACGCCCAACGAAGTGGGCACGGGTCGGCTAGTTTAAACTAAATCAAATAAATCTCTAGACGGTGACTCTAATAACCTTTCACATTGAAAGAGAATCAAAATAAAAATAAGTTTCTTAGCGAGCACTCGTTGCAGTCACACAATTTGTGAAATTTTATTTAAAGAAATATGCAAAAAAATTACCTGGTCAGGTAAAAAAAATAACGGAAAACAAGCTTGAGAGACTGAAATAGATAGATATTAGCATGACTAGTTAGAGTGAGATAGTTGTAAGCGCCATCTTGCATCGCAACTCTTTAGTCACGCGCGGTGGCGCAGCGTTTCTATTTTTTGCGCGCTCTCGTTTGACCTCGTTGGTTTATCGTTATCAAATAACTCTAATAATAAGTGGATTTTGCTTGTAGCTAATAATATAAGAGAGCGAATAGAGGAGAGACAAACATAGCTTCTTATCCAATAATATGAATAGGTAACCTTTGGGGAAAAGATTATCTAATATATTAGGTACCTGAGTCATGTCACATAACTCTATGTACTAACGTCGGTACCGTCACATTTGATAACTTTGCTGATAAAGGTATCTTTGTTCATATCTATTTTAACAACAAATCCGTTAATGTATGTAGTAACATATTTTTGGTAAAGGCGACATTTCCTGAATAGAAAATAATTCAATAATATTTATATTTTTAATACAATACACATAATTATAGGCACGCTTTAGACAAACAATTTTCAAAGTATAGCATTGTTTACATAGTACCTATATTATTTTAGTAAGGAATGCGTATTATTACATTTTTACTTATAAAAACCACGTAAGTAGGAAGCTATATAAGATGATTGAGATTAGAAATTACTACTATTTTTTTATACGAGTTGGTCTGCAGACAAGTAATTATATCCCTAAAGGTAAGCGATTACCGTAGCCACAGATTAATAAATAGTACTACGCCGTAGCCTATAGACGTCCGCAACAACCGGAAGCATCGCAAACATGTTGCCGATCCTACCGCTGATACTCCCCAGGATCTCTGTTCACCTTATCCATCACAAGAACAGAACATAACACAAAACAGAGCAGTTTAATTTAGTTGCGATCTTAAGTATAATAACGACTATTCATTATAAGATCGGAATTCTTAGTTCATTAATCGCAGAATCGTACTATATTAGCAGGCCAATAGTTTTGAACTTGTGATAGTTGTAAATTATTACAATTGGCAATCATTAACTGCATTAATAAAGCACCATTTAACTGTTATATCCAAGGTAATATTTACTGAATTTCGTTTTATATTTCGTTTTCACAATTATAACAATATCTCTCTAATGTTTGATACAATTATTGTCCCTAAATATAAAGAGGATTCTTCTATTAGGTATTGATAACATTAGATTTCCAGACATAAATATAATAGAAACAATATAAATATAATAGAAACAATATAATAGAAACAAGTCAAGGTCAACGCTAACACGAGACGGTAGAAAAAAAAACGCTTTTGATCAGGTTTAATCGGTCGTGACTTAGTTGTTCTTGGTTTAATGAATAATTTAAAATTATGTTAACAATGTTTGCTATCGCGTTTTCGCTTTAATATCTAATCGCATTAGTAAGTAACTTATCACAAACAAGATAAACTGTTTTGTTTTATCTTAGTGATAAGAATAAATTATTTGTAGTAAAAACATCTCACAACCAACAATTACTGAAAATACGTAGTTATTTTTTAATTTGATTTTTTTATCATACTTTGAAATGAAAGAATATTTAACACAATCTAGTATCTACTCATTAGTCATGTAACTCATGTAGTTCCTGAAACTTCGTAAGTTATTATAACCCTAGTCGTTATGAAAACAAAACTAGGGGCAATGAATAAGAAGGCACTATAAATTAACTCGAGTAATGTAATACAAAGTTTATTCGCAGCCAGACAGCAATTACGACGGGAACTTTAAGCGGTATTCACGAACACCAACGAGGAGGCGAGGCGCTCAGAACTCCCTACTTTGGCTCCCATCCCTCACCCCTTTAAAGGTTCATGCTCACAACGGGGGGCGAAATTGACAAAGTTTCACCACCCTTAGTCCTATCCGATTATTTTGAGATCTTTAGAACTGTTTAACTTTCTTTGACAGATTAAAGTTAAGAAAAAATATTGAGCACAACCTAGTAGATTGAATTTCTTAACATTTTCAAGTAAATAAACTTATTATTATAAATAACAAGTTTTTTTTAAATCTTATTATCAAGGTAAAATTGTTTGATAAAATGTTAGTAAAATCCTCGTTTAATAGTGTTCTTCGCGATGTTTCAACGCAAGCTATAAGAAAGTTCAAATAAGCACATTAACCAAAGCAAAGATCTCGAAAATCTGGAAAGTCGGCTACTTCCGCAGTTGTGAATCTCAAAACTTTTGCAAAAACTTAGCAACTTCAAAACTGTAATGTCTGTGAACTTTTAATACATATATGTATATATAAAACTTAACTCAGTATATTTTATATTAAAAGTTTAGCATTACTTTAATTATTTTTAAATAAATATAAAAATATACTAATGACTATACGAATTTAAAGATGACTAAAGATATTATACAACGAAGCATATTCGATATTTTTATATATTATACGCTACGCTTCAGCCTGTAATACCCCACTGCTGGTCATATGCCTCTTTCCCCATGTAGGAGAAGGATCAGAGCTTAGAGCGTGGTGGATACCACGCTGCTCCAATGGGGGTTGGCGGCTATATTCCTACTATGAGTAACGATCGCTATCAGGTGTACATGATAACAACCGGGACCGACGGCTTAACGTGCTCTCCAAGGCACGGTGGGGAGACCCACAAGGACTGCACAAATACCCAGACCACGGCAAACATCTGTATGGCCAATGCAATTGTTGTCGTGTGCAAAGATTTAAATCGTTCTTTGGCCGTGTGCGGGGATCGAACCCGCGTCCGCTAAGTGCTGTGACCGCTGCGCTAACGAGTCGAAAAAAGTATAAAGTATCTGCCCATCTTTTATTTTTATCCGTTGAATCAATGAATAATATACCCTGGTATAATCTGAGGCAAAAAGGGTCACTCTATCTCCGCAAATTAGGGACAGAAAAATGAAACTTTTAGCAAAGACAGGAGAATTATTTAACTCGTGTTTAACTCTTTCCAATATAATTCTCAAAGGAAATAATAAATTTACAGAAGTTTTTAATTTAACTTGTATTTGTACGGTTTTATTGTGTACGAAATATTTCAATTCAGAGACCAACATTCTAAAACAATTATGGACAGTCTACAAATTTCAACCCAAAAAAATATACGTGATACTAACTAAATACTAACTTCGTATGCTTTATATTGAAAACATTTCAGAATTAGAGGATAAAAATAAAATCTAATTTCAAAACTATTATCGTTGACATAATAAATGTTAGAAACGGAAGAATTCTTTAATTTATTTAATTAAATATCTATAACTAGCTGTGCCCCGCGGTTACCCCCGCGTTAATTTGAGGAAAATCATAGCTATAGCCTTTCCTAATTTCAAGTTTGTAGGTGTATTTTTCATTGGACGTTCATACAAACAACCATCCCGTGTTTTAACCCCAAAAGGGGGTTGATTTCTCAAAATACATTATTAGTACACCTCAACACCGTCTATAGACCATACATTTTGAATTTCAAGTCTCTTACTTCTAAAACATAGGACTTTCATACAAACTTCCAACCCCCATTTTACCCCCTTAGGGGTGGAATTTCGTAAAACCCGTTCTTAGCTGACCTCTACTCGGTGAAAGAAATATTCCTACCAAATTTCAAGTCTCTACGCCTTATGGTTCCAGAGATATCGTGATGAGTCAATGGGTGGATATCTCTTTTATATATATAGATGTATGACGGTACAAATCAATTTTATCACAATGTGATTGAGGTCTTTTTACGAGTAAACAGTGGGATTAGGTGGATATTGTTTAGGGGTAGCAGGATTATATTATATTTTATTTATTTATGTATTATAGTTAGATATTAAGTTGAATAAATTATGCTCAGTCCAACAAAATCTTAAGTAAGTTAGGGTGATTTATATTCGTTTTTTTTTTTGCAATGTACATATAAAAACACTTAATATAAATCTGATACGGACAAATGTACACCTAAAACAAATACACGTACAAACATCAATGATAGAAATTAATAACTGACATTATTCAATATGATTACATAAAGTTTCAATTGAAGGTTTTTAGTATTCAATGTTCGTCCCAAGTACGAAATCCGAAGGTAAAACAATAACTGTAAATTAACCTCAGAACTCATTAAAAGCCAGCAGGGAGTTGAGCGCCGGCATGTACATGGCAAATCGTGTAGTAACATCGAACTTAAATTAGTTACATCGAATTGCTAATATTGCAAACTTGATTGACGGAATAGTCGTTAATACGATATTGTTTGTTTTGCGCAAAATTCTTTGACAAGAAAACAATACAACGTAATTTATTTCATAAAACCGCAGTCGTCACTACTTACAGCGTCATCTGTTTAAATAGAATAATATGTTTACTTTAACTATATCTTAATTTATAATTATGAATATTTTTACATTAATAATTAATAAAAAAATTATATTTGCGTAAATTACACTAGTAAAAGGTCAATCCGAACGTTTGCAAAAAATGGAAACCATCAATCAACATTTAGTTGGTACAGCCACTTGGAACGCGATTACCGCAAATTGACGTTGGCGCATTTCCAATTCTATTATAAGAACTACCACAGATACTGTCGTGGAATGAATAAGAATAGGTGGTAAAAGGAAGAGAGTAATTTTAATTCTTTGATACCTATAAATACGTTGATGTTTTTATTTATTATACGGTTGAATATTCATTTGTTTTTTGTTATGTTTATTCATTTCTAAGAAAAATTTAACTTGAATTTTTGCGCTGATTTATTTTTTTTTTTTTCATCTATTCATAATATACATTATGCACGCTCAAATTTTTACTACCATGTGTACATAATTGTGCTATTTTTTGATAAGAATAGTCGCGATTCAGCCTGTAAAATCCATCTGCCAGGCCTCTTTGGAGAAAGAGGCCTATAGGAGAAGGATTGGACTAATCCACCTAGCTGCTCCACTGCGGGTTGTAATGGTGTACAATTTTTTGTTTCACTAATATAAAAATATTTACATTAAACGCTCATAAATTTTGATGCCCTTGAGATTGCGGTGTGTATAGGTACATCATTTGGATTGGACTGAAGCCAACTAATTTGCAAAGCACTTTAATTTCCTGACTAAAAAAGTAACACACCTTCTTAATATTGTTAGTAAATTAATGATAATGACTACAAATATTATTATAAAACGACAATTCACTTGACTCTAAATATAATAAGTAGACAATTAACATACAATACAAAATACAATGATATTGAGGACTTTATGTATGTGAGGAGATATCTAACACATGTTTTAAGCTCGGTTTATTTTATTTATTTATTTTTTATTGAATACCATCAAAGCAATAAATATATTATTCAAGTCATTGTTGTCAGTAAAAAAATTGACAAATGGCATCCATTATGGCTGGCACGTCTGGCGCACCGCCACGGTCGACAGCCTCACCTTGACCAAGTTCGAGACGTGCGAGATGTCCGGTTCGTCCGCGATCTCCGCCTTGTACGCATGCGAATTGCCAAATTACAAACATAACACAGTGATTAGCTATTCAAGCTGTGTGATCTAATATGTATCATACAAAGATCATACATACATCATGTGTTATTGGATTCATTAACCAGACTAAACAGTTTTACGAATAAAATAACTAATAATGTTATATTTAAACATATTACTTAAAGAAGGTTTTTCTATTATCTTTTTATTTAGTTATTTGATGAATTCTGTGCCATCAAACTCGAGGGTTTATAAATAATACGGAGTCCGACTGAATACCATGACATCTGTTTCCTTTCCCACATTTGTTATACCTTTCATTTGATAACGACGTATAATTTTGCAGCAATTCCCCGCCATTTTGAATTATTTTTAGAATATAGCACATTACAAAAGTTATTACAATAAAAGAATGGGATCTGTATGCATCTTTGTTCGTCAGCTGAGCCTTATCTCTTCTACACATGTGTAAATATTAACAATTTAAGGTTTGAAGGTTTAGGTACTCTTTAAAGGTATTCTTCTGACTAAACACTAAAACTATTTACTTTTCTCTAAAACTATATCCCACGAAAAACATTCTGTAAAAAAACTAGCCAAGTCTCGATGGAGCTGCTTGTTTATCTCTAAAAAGTAATGAAATCTAGACAAAGTCGTACCAAGTCTAAGGTTCATTACTGCGATTTCTTTATTATTATAGTTAATGTTGTGTGACTTGGCCGTTGAAGGGTACACAAGGGTACAAAACTAAGAATAATATCCCATACTGGTATTGGTAATTGGACACTAAGTAGTGTCTCATTTTAGGCGGTTGTTGATAACACATGAATTCAGCATTGACAATGCTGACTTCTGTTCTCTTATTTTTGGAGCGATAAATCGACCACCGATCTAACATAAAATAGACGTACAGACGGACTTCTATCAATGATTAGAAGTCCGCTGGTACTGGAAATAATTTTTTATACAGTTTGTTTCAGGCTTGCCTATATACAAAAGTATTATTGAAATACGCAGCTTTATCAAGCCTACAATAGACTCGTTATTCAATCAACGTTTTCCAAGTTGCAATTTTCCATCGTCAATGGGTAGCGGTTCTGGCGACAGATTGGTGCAATGGTGTCATGTAGCACCTGGTTTTGTACCCTTGTGTACCCTTCAACGGCCAAGTCACACAACATTAACTATAATAATAAAGAAATCGCAGTAATGAACCTTAGACTTGGTACGACTTTGTCTAGATTTCATTACTTTTTAGAGATAAACAAGCAGCTCCATCGAGACTTGGCTAGTTTTTTTACAGAATGTTTTTGGTGGGATTTCACTTCTTTTTGTAGAAAGTAGAAACGTGGGCATATTCAGGCATATTGATTTATTTTTTAGAATTTCTTATTTGACACATTTTTTTTTTCTTTTTAGTAACAGTTTTTTTTTATTATTACAATACAAATATTTCTTTTCCTTTCTTCCGTTTCTGATTCTTGTTGGTATCACCACCACTCTTATTCCAATGAATTATATTTTGACCAAATTTTGAGCGAAATTAATATTTTATTGTAATTTGTGTAATATTCGAGTAGAATTAAGTTAAGAGAGCAGGCAGAGGGGAGGCATTCGCCCAGCAGTGGGACGCTATAGGCTAGATTAAATTAGAAGATGTGATCTGATTTTTGCAATGACAGTCGATTTTTTTATGTACCAACCAGCTAGGCCTCGCGGTTTCACCCACTGTGATTTGAGGAAAAAAATTGCCTTCCTTCTTCTTAAAGCATAATCTTTCTCTTTAAATAGGCTATCCACCTCAGAGGAATTTTTCAATTCGAATCAATAGTTCTTGAGATTAGCGCGTTTAAACAAACAAACAAACAATTGAACTTTCAGGTTTACAATATTAGTATAGATTAGTACAGATTAAGATATATAAAACATATCTTTTACACTTCCGCGGCGAAAATATTTATATGATTTAAGACTTTGATTGGATTGACATAATAATCTGGAATTTTTCAAGGAGACCAATCAATTGAACTTTTTTTGTATCTAATTCAATCAATTGAACTTTCTTTTTTTGTAATCTAATTCTTTTGTACATTTATTATTTATTGTATATTTAAGTAGCTTGATATATTTTCCTTAGTTTACACTAAATAAATTTCTGAACGCTCGCATAAATAAATATTTGACAACCAATATGAATAATGTCAATCCGTTTTCATTACTGACATTATTATTAATTTTTAAAATCTATAATACGCCAATATCCGTATATTGTGGATATATGTTGTCGATTCGAAACCTTTATTTAAATACGTTCTTTAATTTAAGGGTAGAGTTTACCATATCGACGAGATGAACATTAAATGTTTGACAGTTACGAAACACGAACATTATATACATATACTTCCATACGAATTTTCATTCCCACCTTTCAACCCCTTACACCCTGTTTTTCGCATTATTCTTTATGTAAAGGTGGTATATCGATCTCTTCTAATAGTTTGATTGGGCTCTTGTGTTTTTTAATCAGGGTCACCAGGTACTCCAGATCTTCGATTATCCTAGTTTTTATAGTTTTCCCTTTATGTAGCCATTAAACCCTAACTCTGTACCAAATTTCACCTCTCTGAGTTTATGGGAAGTACTAGTTCTATTTTGATGATCATGAGTGAGTGAGTGAGTGTCGTAAATGCGAAACTTTGCTTTCGCTTAACTTCTGAACTAAATGACCTACAGACTTGAAATTTTGGATTTTAAGTATGTGATTATAGCTTACTCGATAACGAAAATTTCAGCGTTCTGGTCTTATCCAGAGGTTCTCAAATAGGGGCCTGAAAATGCAGCGAAATGGTTCGGGTAAAGGATGGTACGGCAGTGTTTGCTTCGCGCTCGACTTGGCGGGGGCACTGCCGTGCCCCCCGATGTTACTTGACTCGTGTATTTTATTTCCTTAACTGTTCCACTGTTATATACCCTAAGTCTTTTTTAGCAAGCTTTTAACGCAAAACTATTTAATTAATATTTCCAGTTAATAATATACATATTCGTTTCCTAGTTCAAACGTCTTCTGCCAGTTTCGACGCGATCACGCGACACTATTAACCCGGCGAGAGTGTGGTGGGGTGTAGCATACCCCACCAATTCTTTTTACTGGCGTACATTTTTATTATTGTAAGCTACGTGGTCGCAGCTTCGAGTAGCTGGAGCTAAGGTAATGCAGAGGGGCACAGTGGCATGATCAATGTGTGGTGTCAGCCGGTTTTCGAGATACACACAAGTATACGTGCGTGGGGTATGTGACAACCCGCCACATAGCTTACGTGTGCATTTAATCGTAACATTATTTACATTTAATTTTATCATTTCTTGTATTTTTTGGGCTTTTAACAAACATTTGTGAAAACAGTAGGGAAAATAGACTTAGGTCTATGTTATATGACATATAAGAAAATGTTTCCGATAAATTGAGCTCGTCGGATGTGTCTGATCATTGCAGTGAACACAACATAGAATCCGATACGGTACAGGAGCTAAATCTTGAGAGTAGTAGTGATAATATCTTCGCAACTCAATGAACCATTGCAACCAGTTATCCAGAATGCTCCGGGACATTATGTTCGAGGTGTTGTATCGTAAAACAAAACATGTTGTGTAAGCTGTGGAAAGGCCATTTGTCTTGAACACGCAATTTTTTCCTGGAAAGACTGTGCTAATTCAGAATCTAGTTCTTAATGATAAATTTAGATTTTTTTAAGTTTTTTTATTCAAGATCTCATGTTCTTTATCTTTTTTAGAGTTTTTATTTTGTTTAATTTGGTGATATTAGTTTAGTTAAAAATGATTGATGCCTCTTATGGAAGACTGTTTTGATTTGTAACTAAAATTAGTGTCTTAACTTTGGTAATAAAAACTATTAAAATATATTAATATGACTAAGTTTTTCATTTAAATATAAGTATAGGGATTATGTTTTAATAAATAAAATTAAAATTTTAATTAAATTTGATTATTATAATCATATACAGGCAGTTTACTTTACGGGCATGTCATACCCCGCCACATACTCGATGAAATATTTTGTCACCACACTCCCGCCGGGTTAAAGTAAGAATTAAGACGTCATGTTAGTAGTTTTTGCTTCCTATTTTATTCTTAGACTTTCTTCCGCTTTATTCTGTTTTGACGTCATACAAAACCTTTTTGGTTCGGTGGGTTCGTAGGTATCAGATTTCCCTAGTTACCTCATCGAATAATTAAGTACCATCCTTGTTGTATTATAATCAATAAAGTCAGCAACAATTTCAAATACGGTTTTAGGTTAACTTTAAGTTATATCCATCAACACCTCATTATTTGTTTACACTAAATTATTAGATATATTATATTAACCGCATAATACTGTTGAAATAGAATTACTGAATTAAATAATTCCTTTAAAAATATTTGAAACTTGTAATAATTTATAATTTTGGAATAATGAATGTGAATCTTCTACTTGCTTACTTATAAAATTATACTTTGATGACTGACTGGTTTTGTTGAATTTATTTTTCTCGAGTTTTATCAGTTTATTCTTTGATTTTATGTGTTATTCAACGATAGCCTTGACTTGAGCATATTATTTTTCCCTCGCGCGCTAGTGATAATAAAAATTACAATCTTATCTATAAATTACTTTACTCGTTTATCGTTCTAATAAAAATATAAGTAATACTTAAAATTAGGTCAGCGATAAAATGTTTTTAATCCTTCATTTTTAACGTATTTAAATTAAAATGAATATTAGGAGCATAATATAACATATTTTTATAGGATACAAAAGTTATCATTGCTAATGTTATCAGTGTGCATATCCAAAACAATTTTTGGAGAAAAGTTCTGGAAAGGATATTATTTTTTTTTTTTTCTTTTAATTATGGTTTACTCAATTTATCTCTCAAACTAGATAAAAATCGATTCATTAATTTGAGAGCTACGATGATACACAAGTGAAACTCATAAGAATCTTGTTTTGGCGTCGGCAGTTAATTACTTCACAGATTATACACAGTCACGTGAAGTTGGCACAGATAATAGCGCAAACAGTAATCAGGTCAGCGACTTCACATTACGTATAAAATGAGCCTCATGGGAAATTAATTCTAAACGCGCAGCTTGTACCGTGGTCCGTGGATGTGGATGACCTCGCTGTAAATACCAGGGTATGCTGTCTACCATAAATCACAAAGATCGAGTACCATTCGAGTAGGTACGTAGTGAACGCAATTATATAGTGGAAAATGAACTTCGTGTTTTTTTTACTTTTAATAGGTAATAGGGCAAAAACATTATGTTTTAAATTGAGTTATAATATTATTTTATTATTTAATATTATTACTGTCTTGTTACTTAAAGCAGTGTTCCGCAAAGGGTGTACCGCGGCACACTGGTATGCCGTGGTCGTTTATTGGTGTGCCTCGGAAAAATGAAGTTTACGTTTATTGATTAATAATAAATATTGTTTCAATGATTAATAAATAAATGTTGGTTAATGATACTTAAAAAATGATTTTTCATTTGTGGTGTACCTCCAAAATATTTTCCTATTCCTAGGTGTACCTTGAACACAAAAAGTTTGCGGAACACTGACTTAAAGTACACTAAACAAGATAAGTGGAAAAATATAGTACCTATGCGTTTAATGGTATTTCTTGATCAAAATTTAAAGCGTTACAGATAATGCAAATTCAACAAACAAACTGCAAGCGTTAATACACCTGCACAGAGTGGAATTTAAAAGCAAACGAATTGAGCTTTATAGCAACGTTCTCAAGGGAAAGTGCGGAACTGTTTCGCAAAACATATTGCACAAGACTGCAATGCAGTAATAAGCTTATCTGTGATTTATGTTCTTTGAGGTGAAGGTCAGTTTTATTAAATGTTATTCGTACTCATAAAAGCAAAAACTACTATAAGTAAGTATTGTAGTTATATCAGCGCGTTAAAATTTTAATTTTGACTTGCGTGTCCGTATATATACCTACTCTAATAAAAATTGAGACTCAAAAGTATCTTCAATCTTCATGTTAGACTTCGCATGCGATATTTTTCTCACTTGATGAATGATTTTGAAGTTTTATATACAAAAAAAAATTATAATGAAACAACTTTTTCAGATTTTATCACGGTTATTAGGTTTTTTACATGCCCGACGTTTCGGATACTTAACACTCCTCCCGTGACCATGGTTGTTTCATTTTAATGAGTGAATTTTTTCATAACTTCAATTTTAATTTTCGCAAGTCGTCCTCAAATGTTTTTAGAGACATATAATTATATAATAGCCCTAAAGTTTGTCACCGTTTCCTCAATAGGAACATGTCAGTAGCCAGGCCTCATTAGATAAATATTACATGGCGTACCATGTATATTTATCTAATGAAGCCGTAGCTTAAAGTGTGCGTTATACCTAACGTGACCAGACGTCCCGTTTTGAACGGGACCGTCCCGTTTTTCGGTCGTGTGTCCCGGTGTCCCCGAAAATAGCCCTGGGACGCAAAAATGTCCCGTTTTATGAAATGGAACATAAATTGTGTCTATTTAATCAGATAAATTTTAGAGTACAGTACAATAAACATTACTAAAGATAACTTTAAAAGTATTCGACTCGACAGGCAACAGCTTTCGATTAAAAAAGAACCGTCAATTTGGTACACCTAGTAAAAATAAAGGAGTAACAAACACAAAAAAGTCGAAATTTCGATCCAGCGGGATTCGAACCCGCACCCCCGACATACCGTGTCGGTGTTCTAGCTAACTAAGCTATGGAACGATGTACCAGCCAAATCGAAATTTTCGATATGATTTTATTCGGTTTTAAGCAACCGTGGAGCCGTCTATAGCGAGTCCTTTACAGCACCCAACTATTCAGTTTCATATTACAATAAAGTCTTTGACGAGAGATGGCACCATGCTATTTTTAATTCGTATTATTTTTATATTTGTGTTTCCCACACATGAGGAAGTTGAAATTCGAAAATGTTATTTATTAAAAATGTTTTATATAGGTAACCGATGTCGGTATGTCGAGGGTGCGGGTTCGAATCCCGCTGGATCATAATTTTGATATGATAATAATAAATAACATTTTATAATGCCAGCACGGTATGTCGGGGGTGCGGGTTCGAATCCCGCTGGATCAAAATTTTGATATGATAATAAATAATATTTTATTAAATAACATTTTTAAATTTAAA
This sequence comes from Melitaea athalia, assembly GCA_905220545.2. Lineage (NCBI taxonomy): Eukaryota > Metazoa > Arthropoda > Insecta > Lepidoptera > Nymphalidae > Melitaea > Melitaea athalia. The sequence continues at coordinate 6,383,997 of HG992188.1, forward strand.
ATACATTTTAATTTTAAATAAATTTTTATTCAAAATGTTTTATATTACCGATGTCGGTGTGCTGTGTGGTTACGGCACTAAAGAATGTAGCCACCCCCTCTCTTCCCGTGGGTGTCGTAATAGGCGACTCAGGGATAACACAGTTCCACTACCACCTTGGAACTTAAAAAGCCGACGGATGGCGGGATAACCATCCATGCTGGCTTTGAAATACACAGGCCAAAGACGGGCAGCAGCGTCTTCGGTGCGACAAAGCCAGCCCTGCGGTCACCAACCCGCCTGCCCAGCGTGGTGACTAAGGGCAAAACACATGAGTTCGCGTCATAATGTCGGGCGCGAACTTGTGGAGGCCTATGTCCAACAGTGGACTGTGATAGGCTGTAGTGTGTAGTGTGTACCGATGTCGGTATGTCAGGGGTGCGGGTTCGAATCCTGCTGGATCGAAATTAAGATAATATGATAATAAATAACATTTTATAAAAAAGTCGAATTGAGAACCTCCTCCTTTTTTGAAGTCGGTTGATAAATAAATAAGTCTGCTGAATTAAAAAACTCGATGTCCCGTTTTGAGCCAAAATAAAAATGGTCACGTTAGTTATACCTAAAGTATACTCACACGTTATATCTATATGACTAGCTCTGTGAAAAACGTATAGATATACAGAAAGCAATGCCTTAAAAACTATGATTCTATAACAATATACAACCGTGTATTGCTACAGGATCAAAAAGCTCTACATGATGTGACGAGAGCTTTAGGGTAAAAGTGACTACTTGCTATTTATTACATAATTCTTCTTTTCATTATTTGATTATTTAATAAGTTTTACTACGAATTAAATATTAATTTACCTTCAATAAACAGTCATCAACTTACCTGAAACCAAATAATAAAAAAATATATCAAATTTTAATTGCAAATTTGTTTATGAAATAAACTAAAGATAAGTAACAACAAAAAGCGTGAAATGTGTTCAAAGATTTAAAATTCAACGTATTTTTAACGTTATCCTGTAGAAGCAGGTTCTTTATGTAATACTGATCAGATGTCTGTACACTACTGACCTTTTGTAATGATGATATATTTAACAGAAGTTCGAATTGCTATTATGTTTCCTTTAAATTAGCAACATTATATTTGAACTATACAGAATGGAGTATATAACATGTACCTAATAAACTACCCACGTTGTATACATGTTACTGTAAACGCACGAATTACGGTAAATCCTAACATTTAAGAGTAAAACCTAAGATTTACCAAGCCCGAACGATTTTGCGATTTGCACTTTTACCAGCATTAACTTGGTAAGTCTTAGGATTTACATTAAAGGCACGGTAAATGTTGAAAAAGACATGTTTTAATGGAATATTATTCCAAAAAATTTTAGTTAAATGTCTATGGTGTGAAAAAAAGTTTCACTTTTACCGTGGTTTCATAAAACCACACAGGTTTTTTTTGTAACGAAATTATGCCGATAAACGGTCTACAGGTCTTAATCTAAAGACTTACCAATTTAAATTTTTGACTGAAATAAATGAATAAGAATTAATCTTTGTTTTTTTGGTCCAAAACCAACTTTTACTAGCTGTCAGTGGTAAAACCTAGCATGTACTAAATTCTAATAGTAAAAGCCCGAAAAAAATTCTCATTTTTATAAATCCTTACATTTACCAACTCATGTCGATAAATCCTGAGACTTACTCTTAAATCTTAGGATTAACCGTAGTTCGAGCCTTTACAGTAACATACAAATCACAGTATATTTTTTAATCAATAAACATTTTTAAGTAATTTATTTAATTTAAAATATCTACATTACGTAAGTAAACCATAAAAATGTTAAACTACTTCCATTAGCATTTTTCTATGCATATTTATATTAAATATGTCCATTTATTTCTTTTAATAATTAATTTATAAAATAATTATATTTTTATAGGTTACTTATTTCTATATTTTTCGAAGTTCATATTTATATAATAAACTTTTAGTTATTCGAGATGTTCAATTAATATATATTAGTAACAAAATGCATCACAATACTGAGGTATCTAATAGTTGCAAAATAATAATAAACTTGGAAATTAATGTAGTATAATTAAATAAATTGATACTCGTAGCGGTTATCGCAAAGGTTATATTGTACGAGGTTACAGGTTATCGTGTTCGACATTAGGTTTTAATGAACATAGGCCAAATATACGTTTATTAAGAAATTCTATAGATAAGCTTGTTTTGGTATTGACAAGCAAATTTGAACAGACGGTAAAACCGGTAACGATTTAATGAATTTATTTTATACTTTTATATAAAATTTACGTAAGTAATATGCTTTTAGTTAGATCAGTTGATTAAACATAATTATACTTATATATAGAATATGTACCTATTACCTATTACTTTAGTTACATTGACGACACGTAATGTAACGGCAATTTTTATCAAAGCATCTTTGACCTAAAAAAGAGAATAATTAAAAAGCAGCAACGTTTCAATTTTCATTTCCTTATGCCAAATTAGATATATTTGATGTTTTTTTCTAAATGAAGTACAAGACAAAAATAATAATTTTAGGTAAGTATAAATATACTCAATCTATCTTATTATGTTACGTTATCAATATTACTGATAAATATGTTATCAAAATTATCTGTAAGTACATAACTATCTGCTTTATCTCTTATCATGTACTTACGTGATAAGACTTTCGAGATATCAGCCACACAAGAATGCACATTTAATCGATTATATTATACAAATACCTTTTATTTCGAAACAGTGTAACGCTTTAAGGAAATGACACATATTTCTTATACGTTATGTTTATATTATTATATACTAGGTATTCGTTTTATAATTTAAAACATTTAAATACTTTACAAAGATAAAACTAATAATCTCATTGACCCTTACCTTGTTTTGAGTGGTAGATATTTATATATAGACTGAAAAGAGCATAAATTTTCTTACATATCTTACCGAAAGACAAAAAAGTATATTCTGACATAAAATAAATAAGTGTTGAAACTAAGTATTTTCTTGCATCTGTTATATGTCTGTCTATCAATAAACTAATGCGTTTACACTAGCTCACCATGCGCCAACATCGCTTTGAAATTAACTATTGAGGTCGCAGCGATAAATAAATCCATCCTTATTAAAATTGAGATTTTATAGAAATGTCAATGGACCCTCACACAATCGATATAATGCTTCGTACGAAGCGAACCATAATAATTATTATTTAAGGAGAAAGTTTTCTGTTTATTTCGTTGCTATATTAATTCACACTCAAGAGTTATCTGCATTAAACGTTAAAATTAATATGCAAAAAATTATACTAACAGATTTTTTGCAGCAATTTAAAAATTTCCACACGAATTTATAAGAACATGTTGTAGCGCATGAGAATAATTTATGCAGATTTTATATAATTGGCCAAGTTTAAAAATACTGTTATGAGAAATACATTTTTAAATTGAATTAGTCGTATCATTTTCTTTATTACCTTCGTTATCATTAAAATATTATTATTATAATTATTATTACGGCACAAATATTTTACGAAAATGAAACGAATGAGGAAACTGATAGTGATCGCAGATCGTTTGATTATAATACATTAATTTTGCCTAAACTTTGAAATTCCTCTGACAGATTTACTAAAATCGATTACGTCGGTTGGAATAATTAATTACTGAACTGCTGACGGCTGACGCTGACCAGCGGTATGAATGTGACCCGAAGGGAACGTCCCGACCACCTTTTCAATAAATAGTCTCGCAATTGAAACACTATCAAATATTCAAATTAAGAATATTAAAAATAGAAATGAGCAAAAATGAAAACCACCCATATTATATTGTGTTTTATTTTTTCGCTTGTTTATTACAATACATTAAAGTTAATTTTAGATCAGGTAATAATATAAGTATATAGAAATAATTTTTAAAAGGTTGAACCGAAACCTTGAGACGAGTACACAACCGGTTTACTATAAAGTTATAAACATAAATTAATATTACTCGCTAGCACTACAACGAACTATAAAAAGTAACGATAATAAAATAGGATATATATATTTTTATGTAATTGGCTTCATCAAATTTAAATTAATAATAAAATATTCGCTTTATAAAAACTAAAAAGTATATACTTAGTTCATTAAATACCGGGTGACCTCTAAAACGTAACTTATTAATAGCTTATTTCTATGGAAGTAGGTTATATAATTTTCTTGTAAGTAGGTACTTGCTCGGTTACAGCATAGAATAAATTAACTCGCATCAATGTAATCGGGTTTCAAATATTTGCCTACATTACATGAATAAAGACTATAAAGCTGCTTTCCATTTTTGTTTACAAAGAATTAGCATATTTATTATAAACACGATAATATCTCGTGAATTTTAACGTGCTGCGTCATGACTCACGAATGACTATTTGTAATAAACGAAAACAAGGTTAAACATCTCTTGCGACAGTAAAAATTTTAAATTAATTTTTAAATTGAAAACAATAATATATATTTTTTTGCAAACATTTTCAGATGTAATACTTACAAGTAATTGAATTTAATTGTGACATAACAATAATAACGTTCAAGTAACGCTTTGTTCCACCAGAATAACGAACGACAAGAGCAAAATATATAAAAACAAGTACAGGTATCCTTTATATTGTCAGGTCAACAATCCTCTAGTCCAGTGTTTTTCAACCTTTTTCATGATGCGACCCCCCTGGTATGAAAAAATATTACGAGACCCCCCGACCCTTCGCTTTTTGAAGTGAAACTTCTGTAGGCACATGAGGGGTAAAATTTGAGCGACTGGTAACGCGGCAGCGTCATGACGGTCAGTACTTGGATGGGTGACCACCTGGGAACACCGCGACGTTGGCTTTTTGTTTTTTTTTTTCAACTACTTTTTTGTATTTTAAATTCGTTTTTTTTAATTTGTTTTTTTTTAAATTAGGTAGTTTTCCAAAGAAGTTTCACTTCTGACAAGTGTACTTTGTACTCACGCAATTTTTTTATCATGTATGTATGTGTCTAAGACGAGATGAAAATGTCATCATGCAAAAGACAAAATACATGGTTTTACAAAAAAAGTTCAAGTTTCAAAAGTTTCGATTCATTTTCGTCGACACTATATTTTACTGCTGTGTGCTGTGTGGTTACGGCACTAAAGAATGTAGCCACCCCCTCTCTTCCGGTGGGTGTCGTAAGAGGCGACTAAGGGATAACACAGTTCTACTACCACCTTGGAACTTAAAAAGCCGACGGATGGCGGGATAACTATCCATGCTGGTTTTGAAATACACAGGCCAAAGTCGGGCAGCAGCGTCTTCGGTGCGACAAAGCCAGCCCTGCGGTCACCAACCCGCTTGCCCAGCGTGGTGACTATGGGCAACACACATGAGTTCGCGTCATAATGTCGGGCGCGAACTTGTGGAGGCCTATGTCCAACAGTGGATTGTGATAGGCTGAAGTGATGGTGGCAAGTGGTGATATTTTACTGAAGAAGTCAGATGTGAGATAAACATCAAGGCATATTTATCTGGTATGAAAATGGTCTTAGATAATTTGAAAGAAGAATAATAATTGTGTCATTACTTCTCACTGCAATAAACATCGGAGAACACTGGGCAGAGGTGGTTTTTTTTTTATGTAACTAGGTCGGCAAACAAGCGTAAGGCTCACCTGATGGTAAGCGATCACCGTAGCTCATATACGCTTGCAACACCAGAAGCATCACAAGCGCGAGGCCGACCCTACCCCCAATTCCCCCCAGAAGCTCTGGTTACCTTACTCACCAAAAGTAACACAACACTGCTTGGAAACGGTATTATTTAGCTGTGATCTTCTGTAAGGTCGAGGTACTACCCCAGTCGGCTGCTCCATATTTTGAGCCGGAAATCTCCTGCTGTGCCCTACCTCAGTTTAAAAATCTTATAATTCGTTTTTAAATGCTGCTATAAATGAGGCTAATTTGCCAACTAAGCTCAAAAAGAATCTGCTAGAATTATGTGCCAATGGAATTGGAATCCAAGTCTGCTAATTTGGATACCTATTTGGTTAAGAAGAAAAACAGAATACCCGGAATTGACAACTGAGGCCTTGAAGTGTTTGATTCCATTTGCCACCTCGTACTTATGAGCATAGACTACTATTTAATACTAGCTTATGAGAGTTGACATTTTCACCAATGGCCAAAATAACAAGTAAACAAAGAAACCGCTTAAATTTGAAAAACGATTTAATTCTATGTGTAGCAAATACAGATCCACGATGGGAGCAATTGGTTAATCAACAATTGTGTTTGCTCGCAAACGAAAAAAAACCCGACTTCAATTACATCGACAAGGTGATACAAAGTAATAAGACTAAAAAACAGTCAAGCAAATGCGCGTTATCAAAGATTACTCAAAAAGTTGTAATCAGATCTCGATCTTTATACAAGACTACAAGACAAGTATTAGCTTTTGATTAAAGTAAGAATCATCAAAATCGATAAGCCCAGTGAAAAGTTACGCGGTTTAATACAACGTAGGTCGACGAAAAAGTAGTCAAGTAAATACGCATTATTAAATATAACTGTAAAAGTACTTGTCAGATCTCAATTAAATTTAGATGGGATCACATAACACGCAATACCTTTCAATTAAAACAAAATTCATCGAAATCGGTCCACCCAATCAAAAGTTCTGAGCTAACATACATAAAAATACAACCGAATTGAGAACCTCCTCCTTTTTTGGATGTCGGTTAAAAACAAGCACAACCTTCGCAATAACATGAGTATTAGGATTTTATTTCTGGTTAATTTGTTTATACTAACATAAAAATGTTTGAGTATATCCTTTTGTTAAAATTCTGTTACTTAATTAACCAATATTTTTAATCTTTATTGTTTTTTTTACTAAATTTCTCTCGACCTCTTACGACCCCCCTACGGCAGCTTCGCGACCCCCCAGGGGGTCGCGACCCACAGGTTGAAAAACACTGCTCTAGTCGATAACAATTCAAGCTTTAGGCAAATGTGTCCTAGATATATGTATCTACATTCAATAGCTCGTCGTCTTGAAAACTTATCATACAACAAATAAACTTCACACTAACATTTAAGGTTAAAAATTACATCATTAGGGCGATATTGAAAAGTGTTCCATTAACGGGCCTATACGTAAAATTAGACACGTTGTTTTGTATAATAACGCAAATGCGTTGCGGAAATGATAGAAATTTAAATAAATTGATGATTTGATAATATTTTTGAACGGTGTAGTATAGATACTATCTTTAAATTACTTTTTAATTAATTTTTCTCTATAACAATAAATTGAAGTCATTAAAAATTATACTTATTTATAGTAAGTAATATATTTCGTTTGATATCGGAATATTTATGAATCGCTATGAAATTAGTTACAGGAAATACTTATAATAACGATGAATTGAGATTAACTATCAGTTTCAATTATAACTGACTGGTTTAAGAATCAGAATAGTTTTATTAAAATAAATAAAATTATTAATATTTGTAATAATATTCTATCCGTTATCTACATATATGTATAAACTTAAAGAAGTGTATAATATTATAGAGTAAAAAAAATTCTATATTAAAATTTAATTTAATCATTAGGTAGGTACTGTTTAAAATGACAAAATATAGATAATAGTATTATCTCCTATACAGTGACAGCGTTTAATGTAGGTACATGTTACGTAAACGTTAGGTTACAACCAAACACTTCACATATTTACTAGTTGAAAGATTATTAAATATGTAGTATAGTTTAAAGTTATTTTCTTTTAATAAAACGGACCAAAGAAAGAACATTAAAATTACGTGTTTTAAGATGTTTGCAGAAGTTGTGTGCTACAGTGCTAGTCTAACTAAACTGCGAAACCGAGATTTATATTCCCCTTTCTTTTTTTGCTTTACGTTCTTTGATGTCTGTCTTAAGTAGGAAAACTTGGCAGTATAGTTCAAAGAATTGAAGGCATGTTGACAAAGTTAAAATATTGTGATTATTTATAGACGACTTTTTTTACTTTTTATCATGTTTATAGCACTAACTAAAAATCTATACAAAATACTATATTTTAACTTTTAAGCAATAAAAAAAAACTCTATTTTATTCATTTTAATGTACATGTCACTGTCTCAGCTATATAATTTTTTACTTTAAAATATTTAAGTATTTTATTTGCGTTGTCCTTGTTCATAGTCAACATAATACAAATTAGATTAGTTACCTATACAACATAGAAAACAATTCGAAATAGGTGAACCGATCATTGTAAAATAGACATCAAACTTTAGAAGTGCAAATAGAGGTATCAAAACAATAATGTAAAATCATATTGATAAATATTCTACAAATGTTTTATCCATAACGCCGTTCTTGCAGTTGGTCACGAACTTACAAATCAAGCATTGCGTCAAATTCCCGTTCCCATACCTCCTGGCTGAATTACTGTTCTCTATAAAATTATAATTGTGTCTGCTCGCAAGCGAAAAAAAGACTTCAATTACATTGACAAGTTATACGACGTAGGTAGATGAAAAAATAGTTAAGTAATTACGCGATATCAAAGATTACTCTAAAGTAGTCATCAGATCTCGATCAAATTTAAATGGGTGGTCCCAATTTAATTTCATCGAGACAAACATCGGCTTTCGATTAAAACACGAATTATCAAAATCGGTACATCTAGGAAAAAGGTTATGCGGTATATTAGTATAAATTATAATACAACGTAGGTCGACGAAAAAATAGAGCCAATTAATAGATATACCTACCTGGAAAAGTACCTACTCGTCAGATCTCGAATAAATTGAAATAGAACCACATGAAAACCACCTCCTTTCGAAAAAAAAAGAATCATCGAAATCGGGTTATCCAGTAAAAAGTTCTGATGTAACGTACATAAAAAATATATTCGAATTGAGAACCTCCTCCTATATAGGTAGGGATCCCTAGTACATTTTTTTAACCTGATCACTATCAAGCTAATTTTCCGTGAGTAACTTCATTTTGATGAGGCGAACAAAAAGTTCCTCTTCGAAAACTCTCGATTGTGGTAGATAATAGTCAGCAGGAGGTAGAGCAGCAGTGAGCGTAGGACCGGGATAACGTGCCACGCAATTTGGAGGACAATATTACCATCAAATTATATAAATATTAAGTAACTAAAAGAAAGAAAAATCAGCTGGTTAGTAATAATTTTTGATGACCTTACGAGGTCATCAAGTTGATTGATTGATTTTTTTTCTGATTTTTTTTTCTTTTATTTAGTTAATATTTATATAATTTAATAGTAGCATTGTCCTACAAATTGCGTGGTACGTTACTTGTAATGTCTTTGGTTACCCCGGTCCTACGCTCACTGCTGCTCTATGTCCTGCTAACTCTATTATCTACCACAATCGAGAGTTTTCGAAGAGGAACTTTTTGTTCGCCTCATCAAAATGAAGCTACTCACGGAAAATTAGCTTGATACTGATCAGGTTAAAAAAATGTACTAGGGTTCCCTACCTAATATTGGAAGTCGGTTAAAAAGGAAATTACATATATAACAATTATAGCAATCTTATTCCTATTGTTTTAACAATTTCGTTATTTAATAAAAGGCCAAAAAACATCTCAAAACGAATTGGATTTCCCCTCCCCTATGAAGAGAATTGTTTACGTTTTTTTTAGAAATAAAGCAGGTAGCGTATGCCGTATAGGGATAATGTTTGAAACCAAAAATTCCCTTTTATAACAGAACTATGGACAATTTTTTTTTCCAACAAAAAATTTATGGTCTACACCCGAAATGCTTTGTGAGTCGTAATTATAAGAAAGAATAACTTTGGGGATCTCTTTTATCCAAAAGAGAGGAGTTTTTCTAAGCGGGTAACGACCGTGGCAGGTGGTACATAAGTATGCTGTTAAATAAATTCCAACAGAAAGTGCAACAAAAACTGGTTAGGATGAGGCGAGGCCTGCCAATGTCAACCAAAGGTCGAACGATCATCTACCTAAAGTAATCGACATTTACGCAAGTCCATATTTATAGCCGAGTAAAATGTTAATACTGCCTAATTAAATGATCATAAACTTTGAAATATATACATATTGAAATATTTCACGATCACGATCACGATTCAGCCTGTAATATCCCACTGTTGGGCATAGGCCTCTTCTCCATGTAGGAGGAGGATGTATCGAGAGATTGAAATATTTATTACCCCAAAAATACAATTTTAATAGATTAATGGATTACTAATACTCTCTTTTATAAGGTTGATAACTTTTGTTGGACGTAAGTGTTTTGTTCAAGATCATATTAGAAATCATAGAAACAGTCGTCTATATAAAGGTATTTTTTAAAAACTTCAATAATTTTATACGATTTTCGAATTAAAATAAATTCCGAATTAAATATGTAAACAATTTAAAAAAAATTCTTTGCATAGCTATCATGTTCATATATCCTATCGCACGTCACGTATGTAGGGAACACGTATTCTACTTGCAGTAGAGTTTAAAGGCCCCATCTTTGTATTCATCCGGTCGAGTCCATTAATATAATGAAGCCACAGCGCCAGCACATCACGTTTCTAGCCGTGAGCCACGTCCGCATGTGCCACAAAAGGAATGTTCACTATTATTATTACGACTAAAAAAACGCTGACACTATATTTTTTTCTTAATATCCAGGTAGCGCAACAAAACCACCGAGCGGGGAAACCGGTCTAGCGTAAAAAATGTTCTTTGTAAAGGTAAATACATAAATCTTGCGGACTCACGATCACGACCGGTTCATCGCGGTATCGAGTTCGCACAGCTAATGAGACTTCAATCAAGGTCGAATTCTACGTCGGTAAATAACAATCCGCTTTACAAACATTTCTTATTCGTCCACGATTCACTATTTGCATTCCTTTTACCTACCATCGGCTTTACGCCTTACATATTTACTTTGCGAATTGAAACATACACGATAAATCTACTAATTCCTTGAAATGTTATAATAAATGAGAAACCAGAATATATTGATTTATTAGTCATACTGGTAGTACTGGTACCTATTATAAACTAAACAGTTTAAATCCACTCATGCTCACAAGTTTTGTGCTAATAATCGCAACAAATGTACGTTTAAAATTTTACTAAATACAATACGTTTTTATTTTTATTTTACATGACTGGTTTGTGGTTGTTGCGCTTGCGGTTGCAGGTTCGATCCCCGCACACCACAAGCATTTGTATTGGCCATACCTGTGGGCCATACAGACGTTTGTCGTGGTCTGGGTGTTTGTGCAGTCCTTGTGGGTGTCCCCACCGTGCCTCGGAGAGCACGTTAAGCTATCGGTCCCGGTTGTTACCATGTACTGATGTACACCTGATAGCGATCGTTACTCATAGTAGGGAATATATCCGCCAACCCGCATTGAAGCAGCCTAGTGGATTAAGCTCTGATCATTCTCCTACATGGGGAAAGAGGCCTATGCCCAGCAGTGGGATATTACAGGTTGAAACGCGTACAATAACGGTTTTTTTTATTAAGTTAATCTGTATAGACTAAAAAACAAAGAAGGTCATCAACTCTTCATAGCTAGAATGTTCGAGGGGTAATAATCGGCATCGATGAGAGCAGCTATTGTGCGACGTTGAAAAACAAACATTTCTCATTAGGCGAGTAGCGCGAACCGAGCATTGTTCACCGAGAGGACATAACGGGTCGTGTCGGATTTACGTCAAAGCGTCTTAACCGACAATGTTTGGAATTTTGAACAATATATTATCCTTACCTACAACTTTCCACAATGGTAGGTACATGCCTGTTTAAGATAAACGTAGTAAGCTTAATATAATTATATTCCTTAGTTATTGTTGATGTAAGATACAAATAACATAATAGCATTATTGTTTCATTGAGTACGTAGTAGTTGATACGTCTATCTATAACCTTAAGTAGATAATTCTTTGACTTGATAAAAAAAATATAAAACGAAATAAAACCAAAGTATTTTAAAATTATAACTATCCATTATTGTTATGTATGTAGTTCAATTTATCTTCTAGCGAACGGAACGGAACGAAACGTGAACGAATGGAATGGTTGTAGGTTCAACGACCGATGGACCTCGGACCAATTCGCGACATGAGATTGAATAATAAGTTGATTGCGAGTACGGCGCAAGGCCGGCAGCCATTACTGAGCGCAGCGCCGCCATTTTGCACAACGTGCACCCACCATTTTCATATTAACATTTAACACTATAAGTGATAAGCTATTTCATCACAGAAAATTGCTAATATCACAAAGTTTATCAAACACATATTGTTTTACTTGCCACATGGCGTGAACTCATATACTCGTTTAGTTCAAATTTAAAAAGTTATGGTACACGATCACATATTCAAAATAGAAATACATGACTGACTATATTCTAGTTTAAATTTACATATTTTATACGCTAGCCGAGGCCAGTATGCGATATTTACATTTATTAGAAATGTTTAAGCAAAAAAAAATGAATAACGTTACGTACTTAACACTTTTAATGGCGAAAAAAGACTAAATCAGTTAAAATACAAATAAATTTAAATGAATACTTTAAATTTACTACGAATTGTAGTACGCTTATACGAGTTTAAACTTAGAAAAAATTAAGAGAAAAATATATTAGTGTTACAATACAGGTGTTTTTGGAAGACATATAAGTACATATTAGGGGAAGGTTTGGTATATTGGACCATTCGTTAAGTTGGACCACCATCAAATAACTGTTTAGTAGTTTATTTATTTTATAATTGGCAACACCAAACGACAATCAAGTAGCTTCACTACACATCGGCCATTTTGATTTCTCATAACACAGCGCGGCTAGTTGTCATTAACGAAAAACGAATTTCATTGTTTTTAATGTAAATTTTGGTGTTCTTTGCTAGTGGTGTAATTAAGGAAAAGGTAAGCTGTCTATATTTATATTTTTAATTAAGATTCGTTATAAGTTAACAATGAACTGGTGATAAACATTAACCGGCTTAGATAGGTTATGTTCTTGTCAAATTCGTTTTTTTATGTGAGTAAACAGTTTGCTTAAATGGACCACATATTGTCGGTTAAAATGGACTGGTCCAGTTCATTTTGACCGACTTTCCAACTTGTCCAATTTATCGAACTTTTTCCTGTTTGTTACAGATTACTAAACAAAAATATTTTAAATGGAAAGCAGAAGATCTACAAAACGCTATACATGATTATAAGAATTTAGATATTGGTTTGAACGAGTGTTTTTGATGATTGTCTGAATTAATCTTTTTTTAAACTTATTCAGAATTTTGACTGTTTTTTTAAAAGTATTTTTAGTCAAAATTAGATTTTCTATCGTTGTTGTTTGTAGTACGAGAGATATTTTTCTTAAAAGTGTTTTTGTCTAGTTTTATCTAGGTAAGTTTTCTCTAAGTCCAAATTACCAACCGCGTGGTCCAATTAATCCTACCGGTTGGTTAAATTGAAACAAATCTCTGATATCATAAAATGATAATTATCTTAAGTGTTGCTAAAATTATGTTGATTTTTATTAATTATATGTGAAGACAAATAAATAGAGTTTCATTTAATACAGCTATTGTCTGTGCTATTTGCAAAGAAGCATTTTAAAACCGCATTTTTGTAAAAATGGTCCAAAATAACAGACTCTCCCTTATATGTCAGATTCTCTATGTTTTATAGGCATTCTCGTAGACGAGTAGGTATTATCATTGAAGTAATATGTACTAACGGGTATTATGTGTTTTGAGTGTGCTTAAGAAGTTCAAAGAGCCAGCATTATACATTACTTTGATTTACTAAATTAATTGTCAGTCTATCTATGGTGAATTTATTATACGTGTAGAAGGTATATAAGTACAAGTAGACATTGGTGATGTATAGGCCCCTTCCGATGACATATTTTAACATATACATACAGATATTTATAACAGAAAATAGTCCGTGTTTAAAATATAAAAGGCTAGCCTGCTGTACCCTGCGCGCGTTGCTACGCTTTTTTTTGCTTTTTTTTGGTCGTACCAACTCAGAAACCTTTGTGTTTGTGGGCACGCACAACACTTTTCTGAAGATCATGACATGATCAAATGCATAGTTTACGATTCTATAAAGGACATACAGACAAACATGCATTTTTCTATATTAAAACATGAATAAAACCAGTATAAAAAATAAAATATAAACTCAATTCAAATGATTAAGCACATCTCGTACGAGAAGGTTTAAATTGTTATTAAGGCGTATTACGTAAGATCGTTGTCATAACGGAAATAGGTATGTGTGGGTTTCGTAATTGTGAGATGTATTTGCAATTGGAGTAATTAAAATAAATGTAGCACGATTTTATCTGCTTCAGAATTCTTAACAATATATAATTTTTTAATTGTCTATTCTTTTATTATTTACAATTTAACTTGATGATGAAATTTTTCTAATTTATTGTATAAGTAGTACATAGCAGTGTATGTACACAACAGTAAATGTTTGTATTTAATATTGTATTCGTTTTATTATAATAAAAAAGAAATGTTAAAAAAACAATGAGAAGTATTAGAGCTTAAACAAAAACCGATATCCCCTTAAAAAAAGGTTCGTTGTTTTTTTTTTACATGTCTGTATTATTTACGTCCCTTTATTCAGGGTCAGACCCTCGACAGGCAAGTTATGAATCATTTGATGAATGAGAAGGAATGAAAGAGACAGAGTACCTACATAAGCCCGGTCTCCGTAGCAGGTGGCCTTTACACTCCTGTGATTAATGGATCGTATAAGTTAATGCGAATGTAATTATGCGAATTGAGTATTTTTATATAAAATCAAAATCATGCAACTAACAAATAATAAACACATCCACATTTGATAATTTTCATAATCTATATTATATAAAAGAGTTACCCACCCATTGACTCATCACGATATCTCTGGAACCATAAGGCGTAGAGACTGGAATTTTGGTAGGAATATTCCTTTTGCCGAGTAGAGGTCAGCTAAGAACGGGTTTTACGAAATTCCACCCTTAAGGGGGCAAAATGGGGGTTGGAAGTTTGTATGAAAGTCCTATGTTTTAGAAGTAAGAGACTTGAAATTCAAAATATATGGTGTTGAGGTGTACTAATAATGTATTTTGAGAAATCAACCCCCTTTTGGGGTTAAAACAGGAGATGGTTGTTTGTATGAAAGTCCAATGAAAAATACACTTACAAACTTGAAATTAGGAAAGGCTATAGCTATGATTTTCCTCAAATTAACGCGGGGGTAACCGCGGGGCACAGCTAGTCTTATATCACTACATAGTATAAAACAAAGTCGCTTTCTCTGTCCCTATGTCCCTATGTCCCTATGTCCCTATGTATGCTTAGATCTTTAAAACTACGCAACGGATTTTAATGCGGTTTTTTTTTAAAGATAGAGTGATTCAAGAGGAAGGTTTATGTATATAATTTAGTATAGTTTTATGTAAATTAGCAGAAATACGGCGATAAATGTTGAAGAAGTCGCACAAAATCGGGCCAACTGGGAGCTTTCCACGCAAACGCCGCGTAAACTAGCAAAGATACAGTGGAGTAATGTACTAGCGAATTCTAAATCTATAAAAATGCTACAAAAAAGTCCGCGATAGCATATATCTATCTCTTACGGTTGACTTACAATAACCACTTTTATGTTCAAATTTTTAATTAAAAACATTACGTTATTTTCCAAGCTATTTTCTTTAGTTCAGTATTAATCCTTATCCAAACAAATATTTTAGTTAGCCGAGGAATTTAATGCAGATTAAAATTGCCCTTTACACTATATCAATCAGATGAATAGGTTTTCAGATATCGTCGTTAGAAGTAATTAACAGCGAAACATTTAACCCTTTAACCGCCATCGCCGTAATATTACGTGTTGTAAGAGTAGTACCTCAGCCGCCACGTCGGAATATTACGTAAAGATCCTGTCATTTAAAAATGTCATCATTGCACCCGTGCGAAGCCGGGGCGGGTCGCTAGTATAATAATAAAAATGAATGTTGCTAAGCGCATAACTCGAGAATGGAGTATTGGAGTCCCACGGAAGGCCTTTATACTAAAAAAATAAATTAAATTTTTACTATTAACTTTTGACAGAACGAAGTCTGTCCGGGCAGCTTGTCTATACTATCTATACTAATAAATAAAATTGGTGTCTGTTTTTAATATTAAAATAAACGCTTTTTACGAAATGCATATGGATGTATACACGGTACATATACCAAATAACATTTTTACAATTTTTGTCTGTCTGTCTGTCTGTTTGTTCCGGCTAATTTCTGAAACGGCTGGCCCGATTTTGACGCGACTTTCACGGCAGATAGCTGATGTAATAAGGCGTAACTTAGGCTACTTTTTAGTTTTTTTTTTTTGTTACAAGTCTGCAAACTGAACAATAACTTTTTTGTTTAATTCCACGCGGACGAAGTCGCGGGCACAGCTGCAGCTAGTTTATAATAAATATAGAACCCAAGAGATTAATTAAATTTGAATTTTCCTTATTTACTTTGCTTGAAAACGGTAAGAGGAAATTGTATTGTACAGAACGTATTTTAGTTTTAAGCATAAACATGTCATAGCACCGCGTTTTTATGTGATTATTATTGATACAGATGGTTTAACTTGTCTCATATATATTCCACAATATTTAACTCCACACAAACTAGGTATATAGACACAGAATATTTACTATCCGCATTGTCTGTTTGATGTCAGTTTGTCTACATAATTATTTAGGAATAATAAATACTAGCTTCTGCGCGCGTCTTCGTCGGCGTAGAATCCACTCCTATTGGTCTTAGCGTGATGAAACATAGCCTAAAGCCTTCCTCGATAAATGGGCTATCTAAAACTGAAATAATTTTTCAAATCGGCCCAGTAGTTCCAGAGATTACCACGTTCAAACAAACAAACAAACTCTTCGGCTTTATATATTAGTACAGATTACTTAATAAATGTAACGAAAATGAATATCGTACCAGGTTTATTATTATTCAAACAACAAATAATAATTAAACGACGACATTTTCTCATAATTAATGTTCATTAAACACTTGAAGCAATTTCTGTCAGATTTATTCAACGAAGACTTGAACATCTGATTGAAGTATTGCGTGTTAACAACATCCAAGAATTCTTATTTATTGCTCAGTGTCTCGGAAAATTGCTATTTGAATTCACGAAGCCTAGTTTACGAGGGTATTGTCCTTTTAACGACCTTTAGATGACTTACTTAAGATTGAATGTTAAATTGTGTATTGATCTACATACTATTTCATAAAGAATGATTGAGTTAAAACTTTGTAACCGTCATTTATAAAAAAAAAAAACTTACATAACGATAAAATTTATAGGTTCTAGTTTTTTCACAGTTGATTTTTTATCATTATACCTTGGACAAAGCCTACAGGACCGATGATGCCGTTAAGTTTTGAAGTGAAACTTCTTTAGAATCGTGATTTGAAACGCGATCAAAAAATTAGTCACAAAAAAGAAACAAACACATTCATGTGTAAGAGAGAATGAGATAGAATACATTTTAAAATCAGCTCAAACGCATGCATGGACCTTTTCGACCTTTTTTTTCACGAGACCGTGATCATCGTCGACAGAACAAATTAAAACGGCCTACCTTCCTATAGGAATTTTCAGAAATTTCACTTCTGCCGTGTGTGAATTGCACACACACACTTTTTTTCATATACATAATTATATATTACGTTGCTCATCAAAGATGGGTGTGCTTGGTAACAGATGATTATTCAGATTACATATTTCGCCAATACTTTCGCCAGCTATTCGACGTAAGAAAACGACAATTACTCAAATTGACGTAAACTGCATTTATCCTTTTTTACCCGTAGCAATCGACATTAATCATATTTCTTATTAAAATATAAGCATTTAAGTATAAGATACTATAATTTCATTATAAAATATTAAAATAACATTATTGGACAAGGTTATGCTTGTGATGTGAGTAGAACTTACAACAATATAAATACATGTTATCAACGTGACCCAACTATGAATATATACATTAACGATAATTTGTTTACGATTACTATAATTAACAAAAATTAAGTTAATGGAGATTTTAATTAAATCCACTTACATTCACGCATATATTTCAGTCAACTATTTGAATCATATAGAAGCAAATATAGCAATATTCACTTTAGATATTATAGAAATCTTGTGATACTGATACATCAAACTATTTCTTAGGAAAAATATGACATAGTATTATGAAACAATAAAATGATTTGTTTAGAACTGCTGTAAAGAGACAGGCGTGGCATATTCACAGCAATCACAGCACCACCACAGCAACTGACTGTGAAAATTGAAATATGTAATTATGTACATCAGACGTAAAAGATTTTATAATTCCATGAATTTTATTTCAAAGATTTATTCTTCTAATTTGGTTTCAAAAATTTAACAACAAAAAATATAATTATATAACCTAACGAATGAAGTAATAATATATTTAACATACAAATGTGCAAACTTAACAGACTAACCAACCCTGACGATAATTATAGTAATATAAATACAATATTTCATTATTTTTCGAATAATGTAAAATGTATTTACCTACTACAAAACAGAGAAAAAGAAACGAACAAAACCTTGTCGATTTATAAAGAGAGACGAAAAAAAAATCCAGCTTACGAATCCAATTAACAGCGATGACCTCTGCTAGTTTCTGTGGATATTTTAAATATATTTATATCGTTAAGTGACGTTGAATTTATATGACTCTACATATCGCACCCCTAGATGAAAACGTCACTAACTCAAAAAATACTAATATTGAGTTAGTGGCGTTTTCGAAATCCTGGCATGAATACCTACGCGGAGTTAAAACTCCCATAACGATAGCTCCAACCGTTGTCGAAAGATATCGCGAAACATTCCTTTAGCTGAATGACCTTACCCTGGATGGCGCGAATCATACTCCACCATTTTGAGTTGTCTCCTGACTATCTTGAGAAAAAGACATTTGTATAGTGGCATATTTTGGGTTGCTGGAGTTTATGTGCAGTTAAGGTAAGTTACATATTTTATTTCGAGTTGATTAAGTTTTGCTGAAATTTGATTGATAAACAAAACTGTATAATTTGATTTGCGGAGGTTTTGTTAATGTTGTGTCACGTTTTGTTGAAATATATTTCGAAATAATCTAGTTTACATGACAGAAAATATGAATTCCGACTTACAATAGTTTACTTGAATGAATCTTTAAATTTTTTTTTTCGCCTGTATAATAAAATAATAACTTGTTCATAAAATAGTATTTTCTAATCTCAAATTTGAAGTAGATTTTTTTATTCGCTTTTAATTTTCGTAACTCATTAACGATTGATATTTAGGATTTTTGACTTGCTTGAGTTTACTTGATTTTTTAAATGATAAGGTCATTATTTAATATAGGAAAATGAAAATCCGGGCGCAAGTTATGTTGGATCTCGTCAATGCAGAAAAACAGATTCCTGATCAGCCAGCAACTCAATCCTCTGGTATGGAGATAATTGAAAGTGTAGGGGAGCCTGAAATACCTGTTGAGGAGTTAAGATCAGTTTCATTGCCGCAGTTTCTCGATGAGCAGTCAACTAATAGTGATGAACGGCGACGAGTTCCTAAACAAAAATATACTACAGTATCACCCATCCACAGCGGCGAAGGAAGCGATTTTGACGACTCAGACGCAGATCCAAACTACAAAAATCCTATACCGAAACGAAAAATAATTTTCTCCCCTTTGCGTCAGTCTCCTACTACTCTCCCATTACCTCGACCTCGCTCTCTGTCATCGTCGTCTACCAGTTTGAGTTCATCAAGCCGCTCACACAGCAGCTCCAGCAGCAGTTATATCATGAGCTCAAGAAGCAATAATAATACTGTTGATAATAATACCGAAGAACATTTAGCGCGAGAAATAGTAAAGGGTAAGAAAAAACAGTCAAGAGAGAAAGAAGATGAAGAAACATGGAAAGCTAACGTAGTCAAAACTCTTAAAAATTCTGGTAAGGCATATAAGTCCCGGGGTAAACTAAACAAAGACATATCCGCTCGCAAAATCCGAGCACCTTGCGGAGAAAAATATCGTTTTAAATGCAGTACAACACTCATCACAACTATTCGTCAAAAGCTTTTTGATACATTCTGGGGATTAGGTGACCTTTCCTTTAACTGAGGTAGGGCACAGCAGGAAATTTCCTTCTCAAAATATGGAGCAGCCCGGCTGGGGTAGTACCTCGACTTTACAGAAGATCACAGTTAAATAATATTGCTTTCAAGCAGTATTGTGTTCCTGTTGGTGAGTGAGGTGACTAGAGCTCCTGGGAGAATTGGGGTATAGGGTCGGCAACGCGCTTGCGATGCCTCTGTTGTTGCAGACGTCTATAAGCTATAGCAATCGCTTACCATTAGGTGAGCCGTATACTTGTTTGCCTACCTAGTTAAATAATTTACAAAAAAACCTTCAACGTCGAAGAGAGTCATTGTGCGACATTCTAATGAAATCAAGCCCAAATATCGATACACAAGCACAAATAACTCCATCCATCCATCCATCCATCAGCTTTTACAAGTCCACTGCTGGACGTAGGCCTCCCCTAATGCTCGCCACTCCATTCGGTCTTGTGCCCTCTGAATCCAGCGGTTTCCCGCTGTTTTACGTAGGTCGTCAGTCCACCTGGTCGGAGGGCGGCCTGTACTTCTTTTGCCCAGACGTGGTCGCCATTCAAGAACCTTTCTTCCCCATCGGTTGTCGGTTCTTCTTACAATATGGCCTGCCCACTGCCACTTCAGCTTGCAGATTCTGACAAATAACTACCGGGCTCTAAATACGACCTTCTATTTTGAAGAAAATAACACGCACGTTAGCGCCTGTAAGAACTTCTTTAAGGCAACTCTTGACTTGGAAGATCAAGCAATTAAAACAGCATTATGTATTTAAAAGACGCAAACTGGTTTCGTACAGGGAGAAAAAAGAGGGAAACATAAAAACCATCCTACGTTAGACCCTGCAGTTAAAGAGAGTGTTAAAGATATTTTTTTTATTTTTATTTTATTTTATTAGGCAATCCAACAGCGTTATGATACAATAGTATGGTACAATATACGAGTATAGTATTAATATGGCCAAAATAGGATCACACTGATATGAACAAACAGATTATTATAAAAGAACTCGTGGACAAAAATGTCATTCCAAAGTCTTATTACGATATTTTTTGTTACGTAGAAAAAACTTCTAATAACAACTGTAATTATAAAAGTAAGAAATCTACACTAATATATAAAGCTGAAGAGTTTGTTTGTTTGGTTGTTTGTTTGTTTGTTTGAACGTGGTAATCTCTGGAACTACTGGGCTGATTTAAAAAATTCTTTCAGTGTTAGATAGCCTATTTATCGAGGAAGGCTATAGGCTATGTATCATCACGCTAAGACCAATAGGAGTGGAGTCCACGCCGACGAAGTCGCGCGCAGAAGCTAGTAATATATTTGGATATAAGTCACTAAAACAGTGTTTTTTTTCTCTTGTTGTTAAACAAAATATACAACCATTTTAATTTGATTACAAAATAGTTTTATTTCAATTCTTAATCATGTTTTACCTATATTATAAAGCCAGTTTTCAACTTAGTGAGTTTTAACACTACCAGTAGGTCGTATATTTTTAAGATGCAAAGTAATGTAACGCATTTCTATTTCAGATAAAGTAAGGTAATTCTAAATATGCCACAAGAAAGTTTCTTATTGCCTAAAGAAAACTCAATTAACTAAAAAAAATGTATTTTTTAAATGTTTGTGGGTATAGCATTAAAAATATGTCATTAAACAGGCTTTAGAACATGTGACTATTATGTATGTATTACTATTTTCTCGATATCTCAAGTAAATATTCCGAAAACAGTTTTTCGTCATTTCTGAAAAAACTGGTTTTTTGAGTTCCTGGAGTTTTCATCTAGTGGTGCGATATGTGTTCGCCGATGCAAGTCAAATGTCATAACGCTACAATCAATTTATTGCGTCCGAGCAGCGATCGCTTACGTAACAGGCGCCATCTTGCCCACAGATATCGTGTAGGTACTGTTAGCGATTACAAAAATTTAATTTTTACTTATATTCTTTTCAAGACAATAAAACATTTGATGCATTCATAATATAATTAAACTGTTTATTGAACCAGCTGCAGGCATATAATAGCATACATTATAAAATATATTAACAAAACGTTTTCCCCAAGTTAATCAGCTTATAATTTTGATATTTGTTAGGTTGGTTGACATTAGGTATTTATTATATCGTCTCTATGAGATGAAAAGTTTTGTTGTATATATGTACTTTTTTTACTTGTGAAATTGTAACATTTCATAATGAAAGTATTAGGTATCAAATCCGTCCCGTATTTTTCATTTTAAGTAGCTACTTACTTTAAAAATAAACCTTTTATTTTTGTAATAATATAACCCAATAATTAAAACAATAATTCTTCTTATAATTCTTTTAATTTGAATATCTATTTGTGGAGAGGATTCAACTTTAATTTGTGTAATAATTTAGACTAAGTAATAGAATAAAATAACGATCTCAACTGTCGGTCCCATAAAAACAGAACAAGTTTCAAGGAAAGGGCTGTGATAAATTCTTCTGAGAAACTTTAAGATTTGATGGTAAAATTCCCTTTAAGGGTATCATGAATCTTGCCGTTTAGGGCGATTAGAAAGAGATGAATGTATGTGAGATTATCCAGATACGCCTGCATGCTTCGCGCTACAAGAAAGGAGCACCGAGCAAGTTCTCGAAACCGGTTTCCACTGGACATGTGCTACAAAGGACAAATAAAAGTCATAACGGAGCTAGCGTTTAACGCATATAACGACCTTAAATGTCTTAAGTATCACGAATTCCAACTGCAAGTAAATCATGAATTTTTTAAAACGACGTCTCTTGTACTAAAAATATTTTGATTCAATACGATAACTTTGTACTGTCTGAAAAATCTAATGATGATATGAAATGTGTATTTGTGAATCTTATTTTGAGCTGTATATGTATTGGAGTCGTGTATTCTACTCGACTGTTCACACAAGATTCACTATCTCGATAAACGCATAAATCGGGCCGTCAGAGCCTGCTCAATAAATTTCAAAAGAGGGCATGATAAGACGCATATATACCAGAGGCTATTATGGACGGCTGAGGTAATGGAGATCGAGTTAGCGATGTGTGACTGAGATAGGAAATACCTAGTGCCTCGCGTATAACGGCAAACTGGGGTGAAAGTACACAATACACATCGTGGTAACATATAGGTATGCCCAGTTGAGTAGGTACAATGTTTAAATATTGAATATGTATCTACCACAGGTATCTACTTATTGATTTTAAAATACTAAAGTAGTTGTTTTCTTACTTTAAAGTTTAAATGTTGCGTCATTGAATACAGAAATATAAACTTCCAACATTTATAATTATAAATAATTATTAAAAAACCTATTTAGGTACTTAAATATTTTAACTAGGTACAAGGTAAGGAAGTAACTATCTGAGCTCAAGGTTTAAAATGGAGGTTTTTTCATTTACTTATCGAGGTAATTTGGACCTAATTAAGATAATTGTCGAAAAACCTGTTTTAAAGTACTTGAAGATTATTTTAAGCGTTTTAAGAATATTTAAATAGAAATACGAAAAACACGCATAAAATATCCATTTATGTAAGCATATTTTTTGTCATTGTTTTTTAACATTTTTTATGTTAATAGTTAATACTTAATACATACTTATTCATAAAATAAAATCAAGCATAAATATATTGCGAAGTGAATGAATAAAACAGTAAAACATATCATTATAACGAGATTGAGTATAAATAAGTAAGTATTATGGATGTCTATAAATTCCCGTCGCGTTCATGGCCGCGATCCCAGCCGGCCATTGTTCTTTACGTATTGTTCTTTACGTAACGACAACGTGACGAGCGCGACTTCACTCATTTATTATGCTTACGCCTGCTCCCGCGCCGGTGCCTCGGCCGCGTTTCACGGTGTCGATTTCCCTGACTATTGTTTTTGTAATCTTCAAGCTAATCTATGCATATATTTTATTCCCACTGTAATTATATTAAAGTCAGCGGTTCACATTTTGCTTATACTTTATTCGTATTATTGGATCGTAAACACAAATATTGATGATTAACGTAACGTTATCTGCTCGGCTGATGTCACAATTTGTAATAAGCTATGTAATTAAAATACAATAACATTCATTATTATTTAAATCAGTCGCTTAATTATATTTACTAAATTTTTCACAAGTATTAAACATTATTATTTAAATGTTAGTACGTTAATGCTATTAAAATAGTCACCATTATCATCACATTAGCCTATCGTAGTCCCGGTTTTCCGCATTCTCATCCATCCTCATCATTAATTATAAATATTTATTTATTTATTTATTATACGTTTTAATTAAAGCATGTAAATTATAAAAAGATCTTTTATGACCTTTAATTAGACATTGACGTAAAAATGTGAAGGAAAAAGGTTGAAAACCTTGCGAAACGAAACAAAGAATTTTATATTGCGGTTGTAAATCATTTATAAAGATCCATTTATCATAACGGGCCATTGTCTGTCTACCGATGGGAAGGAAAATAAATATCTATTCCTCATCGTTTCGTCTGTGTCCCAAGAATTTGCAATATCTAACTTTAGAAACATTAAACCATTGGATAAATTATAGCATTTAAAGTAGAGAGTGGGTAAACCGTCAAAACAAAGAGGAAAAGTTATGAAAAGTTATGTTTTTATGAAAGGGAAGCAGTTAAGACGAATGATTCACGCTAAGCTTAGTCGTGTGTCACTGACCTTCACGTAATTGCGGCCGGATGTGCGCCTGCCATAACACCGTGTACTTATAATCATGCCACGTTCCGTTTCACACAGCGCACCCAAACAAAGCCAAAACGAGTTTACTTGAAATTTTTAATGTTACTTTTACAAGATTAAAATCGCTTTTTTAGAAGGTGGATTAAGAATTATTATGATCGGGTTTGACACATTCCTTCACGATTCGTGGGGCCACTCTATATATAGTATGTGACATCCTTGTGACATCACTACGATTCCCTTTACGCCACCTGTTCTAACCCCAGGGTTGTCGTCCTATGCAACTAGATCGTAATGCAAATTTAATATTGTTACTTGTATTCTGAATATATAAGGGCAGAGGGTATTATTTAAAGTACGTTTAAATATAACTTATCTGTACCTACTAATAACACAAAATAAAATATTATTATACATAGTATAACTGTTCATATATCTATTAAGTTGAATAAACAAATACTTTACTGTGATTTTAATCTTTATTTGTTTTTACAATAAAAAAAAATTAAAGTCCCCTAAATTTCCCTAACGTAGGCCGACAGGATTAAAAAGCCAGAGAAAAAAATCAAAACAACATGCCACCTGCTCACAATATTTTTTTCTAAACTGAATAGTTTGCCCGAGAGACACTTCGAAAGTGGTAAAATGTGTCCCCCCCCTGTCACTTCTAAAATAAGAGAATGATAAAACTACCTAAAAAAATATATATGATGTACATTAATATGCAAAATTCAAGCGAAAATTGGTTTGAACGAGATCTAGTAAGTAGTTTTTTAATCTATACTAATATATAAAGCTGAAGAGTTTGTTTGATTGTTTGTTTGTTTGTTTGAACGCGGTAATCTCTGGTTCTACTGGGTCGATTTGAAAAATTCTTTCAGTGTTAGATAGCCCATTTATCGAGGAAGGCTATAGGCTATGTATCATCACGCTAAGACCAATAGGAGCGGAGTCCACGCCGACGAAGTCGCGCGCAGAAGCTAGTACGTCATAAATCGTAAACCGCAATTTTTATGTTAGAAAGGAGATATCCTAACGGTGGTACCATGATAAAGAAACGAGGATCTGATGATGGCATCCCAAAGAAATCGAGGGGAATCTTCGAAAATCGTAGTGGCGACTATTGCCTTTGTTAATTTTGTTAGTCTACTTTGTATTACTTGTCAATGAAATCGAAGTTGGTTTATTTCGTTTGCTAGCAAACACAATTATTCCGTATGTACCTAAATTATATTTTCATACATAATATATTGCGATGCAAAGGTCAGAATATTGATCTCTTTAAACTTCTCTCTCAGATACACAATAGTTAATACCTATATTTGAAACTAGGAACCTATTAAGATTTCTGTTTAATAAACATTAGCAAAATTTGAAAGTTATGCAACCAAGTAAAATATCTGCATACTTGAATACATTAAAGGCAGAGAGGCGATACGCTGGTGCATTTAACGGTAAATATGTAAAATTATGCAAACAGCGCGCCGAGGCAGGCATGTGCACGCAAAATTTGTACCCGATGCCAGAATGCAGATTGCTTCGTTACCGAATAATATGATACAATCTCATACAATACATCCGTCTCTACAATAAAAAAAGTTTATCTCAAAACTTAATTTATGTTAATCTTCTCTATTGGAACGTTATAAATAGTTCGTCTGAGCTACTGAGACAAAAATAAAATTACGAGTTTATTTTTTGTAAGCAAAATATTAACAACTAATATGGTTCTTTTCATTTTTTATAAGCCACGCCCGGCAGCTTTGCCTGCGTAATTTCTAATCCTATCGGGAATTTGGGTTAGAATGTAAGTAATATGCTGTGATTAATTAATAATACAGCAATTGTATGTAAAACGGTCACAGCACTGGTTTGTGGCTGGCTGGTGGTTGCGGGCTCGTTCCCCGCACATGGCAAACGTTTGTATTGGCCATACAGATGTTTGCCGTGGCCTGGGCGTCTGTGCTTGTGCATTGTGTTTGTATCCGGACCTAGTCCTAACAGAGGTCGCTTATGGTGAGGCGTGTTAAAAAAATGATATAAAATCTTTATATCGCTCATTATTAATTTATTCTGTTGTAATGAATATTTTCAATAGGTACTTCGAGAAAATATTCAATTCGAATATTCGACATATTGTGTACTAGCTCCTGCGCGCGACTTCGTCGGCGTGGACTCCGCTCCTATTGGTCTTAGCGTGATGACACATAGCCTATAGCCTTCCTCGATAAATAGGCTATCTAACACTGAAAGAATTTTTCAAATCGGCCCAGTAGTTCCAGAGATTACCGCGTTCAAACAAACAAACAAACAAACAAACTCTTCAGCTTTATATATTAAGTATAGATTATTACATAAACTATCTTAAATATATTTTAAAAAATGTATTTTTTCGTCTATATCAGGCATAGAATTCGCGGATTTTTAAATTTGAATTAGTTATTTAGATTTATTTCTTCTATTGTATGCAGATAATTATGATTTGACTAGCTGTGCCCCGCGGTTTCACCTGCGTTGATTTGAGGGAAAAAAATGCTTTCCTTTTTTTTAATAGTATAAGATTTAATTAGCTTGATATATTTTCCTTAGTTTACACTAAATAAATTTCTGAACGCACGCATAAATATTTGACCAAAGAGTATGTAACCACTACGTTTTATATTTGACAACCTCGTTGACAACCAATATATATTATGTCAATCTGTTTTAATTACTGACATTATTATACATTTTTAAAATGTAAAATACGCGACTATCCGTATATTGTGGATATATGTTGTCGATTCGAAACCTTTATTTAAAAACGTTCTTTAATTTTATCGGAGAGTTTACCATATCGACGGGATGAACATTAAATGTTTGACAGTTACGAACACGAACATTATATCTCATACAAATTTTCATTCCAACATTTCAACACCTTACATCCCTTTTTTCGCATTAAAAAGTTGCCTATGTCCTTTCTCAGACTCTAGACTATCTGTATACCAAATTTCATTTAAATCTGTTCAGTAGTTTTGCCGTGATTGCGAGACAGACAGACAGACAGACAGACAGACAGACAGAGTTACTTTCGCATTTATAATATTAGTATGGATTGATAAGACATATTTTAACGTCCTAAATAATTGATTACTTAAATATTTTACTGATATTGATTCATAATGGCGCGAACTTGGGGAGGCCTATGTCCAGCAGTGGACTGCAATAGGCTGAACTGATGATGATTCATAATAATATTTCTAAATGTAGTAAAGCGATAATAAAACGAAAAATATAAACAGATAAAAGTACCTACATATTAAACGTTACGAAATTCCAAAAATACAAGAGAATGACATTGGCCGTAATTGATTTCTGAATGTTATGTAAGAGCGGGACATAGTTTCGGAAGGCGAGTGGCCGTGGCAGACGAGCAAAAGCAATTAAAATCAGATTGTTCAGTAAACAAGCGTGGCAGGCCGTGGATGCCGATCCAATATCCGAATTCCGCTTAATTCCGCTTATCTCGCAAAGAGCTGTCGCTTGCACGTCCCTTTGTAATTTCCATAACATGTACATGTCATGCTTGCAATGTACGATACTTCTCATTATGTTCTTTTGAAAGTCAATTAAATCTTAGTTTTAGTATTTAGTTAAAACTTCTGGCGTGTTAACAATCAACTTTGTTTCAGATAATACGCACATACATACATGTACCTAGTTTTTTGTTTTTTTTTTTAAATTATAACTAGGTCGGCAAACAAGCGTACGGCTCCTCTGCTGGTAAGCGATTACCGTGCGTGCTATCCCCAATCCCCCCAGGAGCTCTGGTCACCTTACTTACCAATAGGAACACAATACTGCTTGAAAACTATTAGGTAGGGATCCCTAGTACATTTTTTTAACCTGATCAGTAACAAGCTAATTTTCCGTGATTAGCTTCATTTTGATGAGGCGAACAAAAAGTTCCTCTTCGAAAACTCTCGATTGTGGTAGATAATAGAGTTAGCAGGAGGTAGAGCAGCAGTGACCGTAGGACCGGGATAACGTACCACGCAATTTGGAGGACAATATTACCATCAAATTATATGAATATTAAGTAACTAAAAGAAAAAAAAATCAGCTGGTTAGTAATAATTTTTGATGACCTTACAAGGTCATCAACTTGATGACCTCGTAAGGTCATCAAAAATAATTTTTTTTTTCTGATTTTTTTTTTGCTTTTAGTTAGTTAATATCTATATAATTTAATAGTAATAATGTCCTACAAATTGCGTGGTACGTTATCCCGGTCCTACGCTCACTGCTGCTCTACCTCCTGCTAACTCTATTATCTACCACAATCGAGAGTTTTCGAAGAGGAACTTTTTGTTCGCCTCATCAAAATGTAGCCACTCCCAAAAAATTAGCTTGATACTGATCAGGTGAAAAAAATGTACTAGGGATCCCTAACTATATTATTTAGATATGGTGTTCTCATGTTCTGTAAGGTCGAGGCGCTGTGCCCTACCTCAGTTATTTACGTTATATATATACCTAGATTATTTACATTTTAATTTTTCAAATATTTTACAATTTAAGGACCAAGTATTACATTTTTTGTTAGAGGACGCAATTTTATTACTAACAAATGCAAAGCTCATGTAACATTTCAATGGACTACATACCAACATACCTTTTTCCGTAATTTATTTTTATTACAGCTCTGAAATTTCCAAGTGCCTAGGAAAGTTTCTGAAGACGAAGTTATATTACATAGAAACAAACAGGCGGATGCGGTAATCTAAGTACCTACCTAATTGGCATTAGGCACCTTTTGGACTTAATATTTTTTACTAACTATCAATCTACATACTAACCTTGAGTCAACTTGTTTCTGTCGACGCAGTTTGGTTTGTAGCGAAAGTGACTGAACTTCGACGAACAGTAAATTTAAGCGATCCGAGCAATATTGGACCCGAAGTCCCGACTTGCCGTTTACAACTTTAGAAGTAATATAAAGTTTTCTCTCTGAATAAACTACAATAGCTTTTCGAAGTTAGGTTTAGACTACAAAGGAATCATTTTCTTATCAACTTAAATAACCTTCAAATATTTGATTACATTATGTATAGAACTTTAAAACTGTAATTATATAGTTTATAAAGCTTATAAAAAATGTGGTCTGGCGTTGTCGTGATGAAAACACGCACCTTTTTTATCGATCAATTCTGGCCGCTTATTCTCAATTCCTTGATGTCTCATCAGCTGTTGACAGTAAAAATTCGAATCGATAGTTTTTCCCGGCGGTAAAATCTCATAATGAATTAGGACTTTCCAATCCCACGATACACTCAACGTAACCTTATTGCGTGTCAACCCAGATTTCGCGATAAACTGTGCATCTTGAGCTGGACCGACATAATTATGACTACGATATCTTTCATATCATCTAATATATATCGGCATCTACTTTAAATTGCACTTCTCAGTTATACATATAATGATGTATGAGTAATTAGAAATCTCAATTCTCTTCCTGTTTATGAATAAATTATCTTATATTTACTTAACCCCTAATTAGAAAATTTATAAACATCGTCACATGTTAAATTTACTTGATAACATCGACAACTCTTACTTCTTTAATTAAATTACTTAAAAGAAGAGCGAAATAAAATAAGATTTATCACATTCTTAGTTTATTTATACATCGCCTGAAATTGTAATTAATTGTAATGCTATTGACCGTTACCGTCGTTCTTAAATCGGATGTAATGGACATATTTATTACTTGGCACTCGATTGCAAATGGCCGGCGATGCCTACAATATCGTCATACCGTCATCCATCTCTACAGCAATCGCCAGTCAAAGCGTGAGCATTAGTGAAAGTATAGGGTACGGAAGTGCAAATTTATTGAACACCCACGCTTCAAACGCCCATTGTTTAAAGATTTTATAGGTTTCATTTATTGGAACGACGCTATGTTATGAGAGAAAGAATGACTTTTATTAAGATACATATTTAACGGTCGATAACAAATAATATCATTTAAGTATTAAATGTTATTATATTATTATTAAAGCAGGAATATCTATCAATTAATATACAAAATGTTAAAAATAAGGGTTTAGACGGAAATTTGAACATTTTCCCGAAAAAAAAGAAAGCTGAAAGAATAAAACCATACAATTTTATCGGGGCAACTTAATAGAATTGTACATGTGTTCTATAATATTAGTAATATTCTAAGAATTAACGACTACAAACCCTGCAAAGATTTACTTGGATTTATACCATTACTAGGCTTTGCTAAGAAATGATAAAAAAGGTTCAATGCTTTCAATGTGGGTTTCTAACTATCAAATATATTTTCTAACAACATACCTAACTATGTACTAATACAGACAGAAGAAGAACGCTATTCGTGTAATGTATGTGGGTGTATCATGTTTTACGGTAACCGGTTACCTGCAGGTTGCGTCGGAGGCTCAGCGGTCGTGATCTGACCGTTGTTGCGAACACTGGCTTTCTTCCTGCCGCCTGTGGTCGCCGGGCTTTTCGTGGCTTCCCGCTCAACCCTCTGTAATAAACGCTTTTCATTAATATTATTATCATATATTAGCTCTTTTAATAAAAGTCGAAGAGGGATAAGGAATACGTCCTCAGTAAAATAGATATAAATATCAGACTTCTCTATTTAAGTAATGTTGTTTGCGTTTTTACGAATGTTGCGTACACTTGTTAATAAGATGCATAATTATCAGAGTTTGTTTATCCTGTCAAGTAATAATAGCTATGAGTATTGCAAATCTACCTATTAAATTAAATAAAAACAAGAATGATGTCTACGATAAAAAAGAGATCGCTCCTTATTATAAAATTAGAATAATAAAAAATAAACTTTTTATTTTATATTGTAGATGAAGAAAAGAAGACGTATACTAGGCATATACATTTAATTTAAATAAATAAACAGTTAAATATAATTGATATGACCTAGTTTCGCTTTAGTATCTATTCAAATAAAATGTAGAATAATTATGAGTAAATGTATGTGGAGATACAAATATATTTTAATTTCCAGCTATTTATGATCCCAAAGTTCAATTTAAGTGACATTAATTTTACTACTTAATATTTGTTATCATTAAAACGTAATTTAGGTCACCATCTATTTTCTAGCTTCGAGACGTATTATTAAAACTGTCTCATCCATGACGTAGTTCAAAAAAACGTTGTGTAATTACATCAAAAAGAGCCCTTTAAAATAGAATCATTCAGTCGTGAAGGCGTAATCCACTTATTGCGGCTGACGGACAAATTCTGTGTCCGAATTTTGCTGAGTCACCGTTCATAGTCTCGCTGAGTCACGAAATCACGATCCAAGACTCAGTGTTGCACGATGGTCCGTCTACTCAGCGACGCACCTACACTTATTACGCTGACTTGCTGAAATGTATTTCACTGTACTGCACTAATGCTGATTGATATTCGATCGCGATAAACTGTTAATTGATTCCGGCCCTCGTTTGTACCACGTAATTCAACTTTCTCTCGTGAGCCAATCTATTACACGACTTATGTCGTTTCGGGTTTATCAGCACAAAATGTAATATAAAAAAACTATCCGTCAAATATAAATATGTATATTATTAGGTATTCGTAAGATATAAATTAACAGATCATGTTACTTATTTGGATTCAAAATATTCAAACTGGTTAACTGTAATGCTGACATAACAAAGTGTTTTCAAAGCATGACAGAAATTCAAGGAATTACGAGCGTAGGTCAAATACGGCGCGTCATGGTATGTATCGTAAAATGGGCCAATCGCGTTTAGGGAGTGGGGTGTGTGGGGTAGCCGACTGTTTATCTGCACCGAAGGGCATTACACCCTGACACTGCGCTGCGTCATCGGGAAATCGACAAACAACGAATAGGTATATGAGTAGTAAAAGCAGGATATATTATATATATGACAGGTTATTTCCTTTAAAAATTTCAAGATTTTGTATTTGTTACAGCAATAAATAAATATTGGAATATCTGCTACTAGACAAACAATCAGTTGCGACATCGATATTCGGTGATACGGTAATACGGTGATTCGGTGTAAGTGAAGTTATATATTTGTCTATAACTATGTTATAGCAAGTGTATTATTACTCTTACACGTTTGTTATAGACATGAGATACATTCAAAAATCTACAATAATTTAAAATAACCTAAAATCATAACATTTTCCTTCCGCCTACGTTCAGACATATTTAAATGCGTATCAAGTTAATCTCAGTAAATAAACATCATTATGTTGTGAAAATATTACTTCAATTCAACGAACATTTTATATTATAAATGCATAAAAAAGCAATAAAACTTTTGGCACCACCTTTGTCCTTCTTAATCTATGTATTTCTTTAATCCTAACTTGTGTAATTTATAGATACTGTTACATTCCTATAAGTCATATTGTGACATTAAATAGCCTATAATGTATAAATAGCATATAATAGTATACAATAACGAAGATATATTAAAAGAATATATAATTTTTCATACGACTGATATATCCTACAATCAACCTTAATTTTTACACGTGGCACACGGTACAAGTTTGGTGACACAGTCTTGCTCTTTTAGTTCATAAATTAAGTTGGTAGGACAACATGATCAATCTTTTCGTATGATATATATAAATATCAGACTATGTCATATACAGTAAAAACATGAGATAGTGAAGTGAAAGTGAAATGCGGAGAAAGTGTGCACGCTATATGACTGACCTACGCAATCTGACTCCGAAGTGGGCCACGGTTGCTTGCCCAACAGTCGCGTTGCTTACCGCTGTCGACTCAACAATTAACATCTCACAGACTTGTTTTTGTTGGTATAAAAATACAAACATCACATTGAAAAATTTAATCACAAAATAGCTTTATACATGGACTAGCTTCTGCGCGCGACTTCGTCGGCGTGGACTCCGCTCCTATTGGTCTTAGCGTGATGATATATTGCCTATAGCCTTCCTCGATAAATGGGCTATCTAACACTGAAAGAATTTTTCAAATCGGACCAGTAGATCCTGAGATTAGCGCGTTCAAACAAACAAACAAACAAACTCTTTAGCTTTATTATATTAAAGTATATAGATTACAATAACTCTACAGACAATACATAATATCAAATGTTTTTCCGTAAATTGAGTGTAAATTTATTACGTTTGCTCAAAATATATGGAGCAGCCCGACTAGTACCTCGACCTTACAGAAGATCACAGCTAAATAATACTGTTTTCAAGCTGTGTTGTGTTCCTGTTGGTGAGCAAGGTGACCAGAGCTCCTGGGGGGAACTGGGGATGGGGTCGGCAACGCGCTTGCGATGCTTCTGGTGTTTCAAACGTCTATAAGCTATGTTGATCGTTTACCATCAGGTGAGCCGTACGCTTGTTTGCCGATCTAGTTACATTTAAAAAAATATTATGAATTTGCATTTCATAAATTAAGAATTTAGTTTGACTAACGAAACACACAAATATTATTCTTTAAATAAATAATTTTATATTTAATATAACCAAAGGAACAAAAGAAAAGTAAAAATGTTTTTCATAGCCCACAATTGCTAACAAAACATAATCATACTGTTCTACATATAATGAGTACGGCTGAAGTAACAATTTTCTACGATTTGTCACCCTACACTCAATCCTCCATCTCGACATCTCAACACGTGTTTCTACTCTTGAAAGGTCACAGACCTTACGTTTAGAATACTTATTACGATAAAGAAGTTGAAGTGCGAAATTTTCTACCCTACCTCGGTTCATGAGAGCACTTTGAAAGAAAGTAACTTGTTAGTTTAAAAAAATAACTTGTAAAAAAATACGAAGATTTGTTATTGTAAAGAATGACACCACAAAGAATAGTTATCGTTGACCACTGTACGTTGTCCATTATTTAGATGTACATTTATAGGATATAATGAAAAGTGTTATACCATAAAACTCAAATACATACTCGTATGTATGTACGAATATAGTTGTTCTAACACGGGTACATAAAAGCCAACGATCGACTTTAGGCCTCCACAACCCTATCGTATCAGTCTATCAGTTAATCAGTCACTCCTGTTATAAGTGCAACTCTATACGCATTTTTACTTTACAATAAAAGACTGACCAATTGAACATTGATCAGTCTTTTATTAGTTATACGTATTATTATTATGCATTCATAAACTGTATCCTTGATTTATGTTACAAAAGACACAATATTTTTTTAGTATTAAAAAATGGAAAATAATACTATTTTCCATTTCAAATTGTGGAATCAAATTTAAATGAAAAGATTTATAAAAGTCGTAGAGCAAATACAAAAAAGAGAAACGAACCAGTAATATGTATCCAGTGACTAAGGAAGTAATTAGAAGCGGGCTGCGGTCCGAAACTAATCTGAATTCGACAAGGCTCGGTCCGTAATGGTCTCTGTACAAATTGAACTGCAGTTGCTACTACAAAAACAGAAGATTCAATTAACGTTATCATAATTAAGTGAAGTAGTGAACGGTTTTGATGAAAAATTCGCAGTCAATTTGTCATTTTGTATACCTATTCATCAGCAATAAGATTAAAATTAATTTTGGAACCGTCGATGTATATCTATGTTTATAGAAACGACTAACAAATCAATGGGATTACGTTACCCAGGCACAAAAAGCGAGTCCCTTTAAAGCAAATTATGAAATAAAAATTAAACCATCGATATCACCCAATGCTAACTATGCTCGTAAAGTTGTGAGTAGGTTGTAATCGCATTAGTGTCACATAATTCTACTTTCTACTTATTAGTATTACATTTGTACTTTATTAATATAAACACAATAACTGTGAAATGGATTATATACCTATAACATAAGTCCTATTAAGAAGAAATATTTCTCAGAGACCTTGTGAAAACTAATGAAGTGTAGCATAAAATAGAGCTAAATTTCAATATAATACGTTTGTTCAAGTATACCTAACGATAAGAGAAAATGCTTTTGGTACTAAAGTATCTGTAACAAAATTAATAATATTCTCATTTCTAACAATTTACATTCATCGATTTACAGCCGACGTCCTTGTATCTATTAAAGCCATCAAAACTCACTTTACGCACACAATCGAGTAACATAATATGTAGGTATAGATGTAGAGTTGTTTAACGACGCGGGCGTGTAGCCAGTAGCACCCACATTATCGTAGGGGCTTTGTGGAAGGCCTTTGATATGCACAATAAACAAGGAGGGCATTGTGGGCGAGTGTAGTGAACTGTAACCAGAAGGTATGCTTTCAGCTCCGTGTTTCAGCTATACAACTGGACGTTAACGATGTTCGGCGAAAGCATGCTACTATTGTGCTTGTTATTACTAGAGAATTTATATATTATGAGAATTAGCAATTGAAAAGTTTATCATTTATTACTGACATTACTACATTGTTGAGAAGACAGATTAAAGATGCAGAAATAGGATTCTATTTGCCATTAGTTTTGAATGCTGTTATTAAATTTGTAACGTATAAAATGATGTAATTTTGAACCATAAGCATTCTGAAAATACGTAGGTATATTATACAATGAACAACAATATAAATTTTGAAAACATAATTCTACTCGAGAATACCGATTTCAACATATTATTAAATCTAAATATATATTTTAAAAGTGGAATTTAATATACCATACACGTTTAACATACAAAGGAAAAATGTTTCCAATTCCTCTATCTATTGAATCAGAATTCCCGAGAAGCCGTGCCACGTGTAACTTTTAACCTTTGTGCTTCTCGAGAAAGGAACTTTCTTAAATATAATTCGGTTGGAATATAAAAAGAGACGAAGCTTATTTTTTCATTATAAATTCTGTTTACATAATAATTTATGCGAAGATATTATTGTTATTTTTACAAATATTAATTTAAGATACAATATTTACCAAAAACAATTACGAAACGACTATAAAGTATTTTAATAAGCCATAATTGACTTTTTGAAAACTTAAAAAATATGTTCTATACGCTATTAAAAGCTGAATTCCCAGGGTTGGTATCAAAATTAATGACATTTTTTATGTCTGAATACTCATTAAATTTTATTTTTAATGTAACATTTTTTCGTCACGTAACGTACGTAAATACCTACTACTAATAAAAAGAGATAATTTACGACCGAAAATCGTGACAAAAACAATCCCAATATTTGTCATTTCCATTTTATTATAAATCTAATCTAATACTTATATAAAATTCTCGTGTGGCGATGTTTGTTGCTAAACTTCTCAAAGACGGCTGGACCGATTTTTATAAAATTTTGTGTGCATATCGGGTAGGTCTGAGAATCGGCCAACATCTATTTTTCATACCTCTAAGTTACAAGGGGGCGGGGATTAAGGGGGTTAATAATACGAGTATACATATATGGCAAATTGGCAAAACAACGTTTGCTGGGTCAGCTAGTATCATTTATCATTTATACATAATTATGTTATAGAAATGTATGGTAAATATGTTAAAGAAAAAAACAATATTTTGTATTCATTTTGAACGTACATATATCAGTGACTATTTACTATTCATAGTTAATGTAATACATAATTCATCTTTACTTATGGTCTAAGATCCGAGAAGGTAAACCTTCCCTCATCTGTTAATTAGATAAAACAATTTTTTTATAGGCAGATTTCAATATTGTGAATTTATAAAAAAAACCTCTGCCACCCTACGTCTGCTACAATTGATAATACTTAATTAGTTAATCAGTATTTTTTTATGATCTTTTCCCTCTCATGTTAATTACATGTAGTAAGCTAAAACCGGCAATATTTTATATTATATACCTTACTGTAGTAGGCACCCATCTCTATGATTGCTATACTTACCTGCAGCCAGGTCAGAAAAGGTTGATAAATGTAGATTATTACCCTCACATGTTAATTAAAAAATCCAAGTACAATAATAAACGGCGGCGAATTCTAAACATAATAATGTTTGGCTGCCGTATTAAAAGCTGATGCAGCCAAAGATAAATATGGCCTAAGATCCGAGATAGCTAAATATTCCCTCATCTGTTAATTAGATGAAACATTTTTTATAGGCTGATTTCAATATTGTGAATTTATAAAAACAACTTCTGCTACCCTAAGCCTGCTACAATTAATAATACTTAATTAGTTATTCAGTATTTTTTTATTATCTTTTCCCTCTCATGTTAATTACATGTAGTAAGCTAAAACCGTTAATATTTTACATTATATACTTGACTGTAGTAGGCACCCATCTCTATGATTGCTATACTTACCTGCAGCCAGGTCAGAAAAGGTTGATAAATGTAGATTATTACCCTCACATGTTAATTAAAAAATCCAAGTGCGATGATAAACGGCGTCGAATTCTAAACATAATAATGTTTGGCTGCCGTATTAAAAGCTGGTGCAGCCAAAGATAAATAGTAAAAAGATACAATT
Organism: Melitaea athalia; assembly: GCA_905220545.2. Classification (NCBI taxonomy): domain Eukaryota; kingdom Metazoa; phylum Arthropoda; class Insecta; order Lepidoptera; family Nymphalidae; genus Melitaea; species Melitaea athalia. The sequence continues at coordinate 6,422,446 of HG992188.1, forward strand.
TACGATGACTATGGGGGCTCATTGCGAAGAATGAGACAGAATAATACTAATTCCTTCAACGAAAAGAGACAACGTAAAATTCATGCGCGCGCATCACAGGCTCATTTAAACATACTAGAAAATTCGCGAATTCGAAATTTCGAAAATTTAAGAAAAATGTATACTAGAATAGAGAGAGAGAGAAGATGAGAATTGGAGTAAGTATAAGAAAGATAAAGACAAAAAAATTGCTCCAAATTTTTAAGATTTTTTTTTAATTTACGGAATAATGTGCAATATATTATCAAGAAAATTTCACGGTAAGGGTAACTCAAAAGCATATATATTTTTTATTATGCTATATATTAAAAATATATATATGCTTTTGAGTTTGTTTTTATTATGCTATATATTAAAAAATATATATGCTTTTGAGTTACCCTTACCGTGAAAATTTATATAATTTAATATTGTCCTACAAATTGCGTGGCACGTTATCCCGGTCCTACGGGCACTGCTGCTCTATCTCCTGCTAACTCTATTACCTACCACAATCGAGAGTTTTCGTAGAGGAATTTTTTGTTCATCTCATCAAAATGAATCTACTCCCGGAAAATTAGCGTGATACTAATCAGGTGAAAAAAATGTACTAGGGATTTCGAAAATTTCGAATTTTCTAGTATGTTTAAATGAGCCTGTGATGCGCGCGCATGAATTTTACGCTGTCTCTTTTCGTTGAAGGAATTAGTATTATTCTGTCTTACTCTTCGCAATGAGCTCCCATAGTCATCATAAAATTTTTTTTATTACTATTTATCTTTGGCTGCATCAGCTTTTAATACGGCAGCCAAACATTATTATGTTTAGAATTCGCCGCCGTTTATTATTGTACTTGGATTTTTTAATTAACATGTGAGGGTAATAATCTACATTTATCAACCTTTTCTGACCTGGCTGCAGGTAAGTATAGCAATCATAGAGATGGGTGCCTACTACAGTAAGGTATATATTATAAAATATTGCCGGTTTTAGCTTACTACATGTAATTATCATGAGAGGGAAAAGATCATAAAAAAATACTGATTAACTAATTAAGTATTATCAATTGTAGCAGGCGTAGGGTGGCAGAGGTTTTTTTTATAAATTCACAATATTGAAATAAGCCTATAAAAAATTGTTTCATCTAATTAACAGATGAGGGAAGATTTTGTTATATTCCGGATCTTAGACCATTATGTATGAAGAATTAAACACTAGCGGCGCTGTCGCCTTCTCGTAAAACATAAATCCGTCACCCATTATAAACGGAGGAAGCGTTGATAGCGGGTGAATGGCCTATTGAATATCAGGTGATTTATATTCCTCTACCCAAGCATAATCACCTTCCTGTTTAGATAAATTATTTTTTTAAACATGGCTCTTTACGTTGATAATCAAAATTATTTCATTAATAATTCAATATGACATTAAAATATATTTATTACACGATGTGTAATAATAATTAACGATATTAAACGGTAATTAGTTTAATTAAAGTATTATTTAATTTATTTATTTTTGAATACAACATTGTATACTCAAATTATCTATTATCATTATTAATGCACGAGATAAACTATAGCGTGAGAGTTAGCTTGAAAAATTACATAACGAATAGTCATTATCTTATTAGTTGAAGTATTACGTAATGCAGCTGCATGCTCCAATCGACTACAACCATAACAGTACTTATTATAGCAAGTAAACGAGTACTGAGTACATCTAAGTCGTGCCGTCTAAACCTTCTCCCAGCTATCGTATATATTATCATTATCAGAGCTCACCCTAATGGGATTACGGAAAGTACACATTTCGCCACAACTTAGCATCAAGGGATTACATAACTAAACGCACTAGCGATTCCGACTTCACGGTTAAATTAAAATCAATATTATTTCTTTTACTTGCTTATACTGCAAAAGTTATAGTAAGTGCGGTAATCGTTATGACTCAACGGCAATAAGCAGGTTATTACGTAATCTTTACTGACAGTCAAAAACAATAATAAACTCCATAAAAACTTCGGAAAGAACATTACGATACAATGACCCGAAGAATACTCACAGCGCACGATACACCATTTAAAGAAATAATCCCGTACATTTCCGATGCATTCGTTAGCACAAATTCACAAAAAACTTTCTCGGAGCAAATATAAAAAGAAATACCACTTCGCCTCGGGTTGTGCCATACTATGTTCCATACGGGCTTCGTATTATTCCCTGTACATTTATCTCAGTGGTCGGAGCGCTGGAGGGCAAGAGTGCACCACGACTCGTCTGACTACTACCTCCCGCCCCGAACCTCACCTTCTAACCGGTATCCCTAGTCCGCTCCCAAGCTAAGTCGGCCCTCTCTAAGTAGATTACAACGTAAATATGGCCATTGGCTACCGATTACCAAGACCGGTTTTTGTACCAATAATATTCAGATTTATGGAAACGTTTATCCAAAGCAAACAAGAAAGTTTTCCGAAGTGGCTGATAGTAGACTTGATAGTAATCGTAAGTTACGTTTGACGTTTTTAATAACATGTTTTAATAATATACATGCAAAGAGTAAAAATTGGACCGTCAGAGAAAAAGGTAGTACTTGCACCTTGTACTTGTGTAGTGTACCCACAGATCAGGGGGTGATCTGTGAGTGTACCTATACAAGGCAAAAGGTGAATTAATAGTGTACCTATTTATAATGAAAATATTATTAAGAAAAATTAAAAATAATTTACCACACAAATGAGTTTCTAAATTGATTATACATTGTATTCATTTAATTTTAGACAAATTTTAGATAAAATTATCAAATTTTATCTAAAATATCTAAAGCTAAAAATACTATTTAAAATATCCGTGTTTATTTAAGATGACTGCATTGTTCGTGGTATGATATTTGCGAAGCAAGTAAATGGCTTCATGTACGCATGTCCACGTAGAGCGGTATGTTGTCAGGTAAGATTTATTCACGTAGTTGAGACATGCGGTGGGCGTGCGTGGGACGCAGACGGTACGAGCGCAGGCCGCCTCTGCAATGTTGCGTCTAGAGTATTTAAGCCTGTATTTGGAGCATCATGGCCTTTCACGGAAATACTTTTGCCGACTTGCCAATAAAAACGAATAAATCATGACAACGTACCTAAATGTTTTATGAAATCAAACTACCAAATTCACAACTTTTATTTTAAGGAAAGAACGAAACGATACCGTTTGCGGCTCGAAATTAAATTTAGCTAGCATTAACAAAATAATACTGTACAAAGGATTCCAATCAACGAGTGAATGTTTATAAATAGCGTCTCCCCGACTGCGGTCGTTTTATAATACCGAACAAAGGAACAATAACGACTAACAAAGAAGTTAGAAAAGAACAAAAGCGTATATCGTGGCGAGTCAAACAAACTGTTTCCTTCCAAGTTCCAAGGCGATGTAATAACAATAACAATACGGCGATCAGTGCGTGCATCAATTAACGATGCTTTCCACAGACCACGATGCTTTCGATTGATCTAATTCGGAAGTCGATACTCGCTAACGTAGAAGTTTTTCGTAGCTTTTAAAGTAGGTATCTTGATCGCTGTCCGAATTAACGGTCCAGTGATTTGTATCCAAAAGAAGACGTACAACATATTGGGCACAGGTGGAAAAGAGATGGAACTTTTGATCAGGGTGTGGCTATCAGTAGCTACTTTGTATTCATTGAAAGTATCTACATAGTTGCACGCGAGTGCATAATTTGTATATGTGAAAATGTTATGTATCTGTATATTAGGCAGTCATGCTTGTGCTAATAATTATATGCTAATTTTCTCACCGAAATGTACACATTGAAGATAAGAAATAAAATAAGGTCATCGACCATAAACGATTAATAAGTAACGATAATAATACGGTAAGTGGCATTAAAATAAAATATACATCGTAATTTGTTTATTTTTTTCAAAAAAAAAATAGCAAAAAGACGGCACGATATTATTTAACGACGAAAAAAGAGATACAAATAGTCAATTTTACATAAAGTTTTTGAGATATACTACATCATGGATGTCAAAGACCAAAGCTAATCTGTGCTTACAGAGCAATGTGTGAAACGGGCACCGCTGGCGTCTTCTCCGTTGCACAATGGTCACAATTCACCAAAATCACTTCACAACGCTAAGCGGAACATTCAAAATTGGAAACATGTGACGCTAGTGCGGTGAAAGGTAAGATGCGTTCCGTAAACCGTTTCGAGCAACGAGTAACCGTAGTCGTGCCGGCGCGGGAGAATGGCGCAAACTGGAGCCGGGGGAGGGAGGGCCCTGCGCGTCACGCCCCGCCGGCTGCCCGAGCAAGCCCGGCCATCAGACACAGGCTTGCATAATTAATTACACTTCACACTTCCACTCATACATTGCACCTTCCGTAGATGCAAGGTCATCTTTTTAGTTGCTATACTCACCTGTGATTATTGGTATTGATAAATCGTGGATCTTCGCTATCTTTAACGCGGTTTACATTTTGTTTATTAAATGTATAATCGTGTTATTCATATGATACGATAAATATTAGGTCACCTTATTGACCTCAAATGCTTTATATAACTTGAATCGTACAATAGCGTCGTATCTGTATTTTATTCTGAATGCTGATATGAATGTTTTCATATTATTCAAAGCAACTCGAATAGAATAATCTGATAATATGGACGTTTTTAAATGTTTTAAACATTTTATTCATGTATTAATATAATCTAGACGCTAAGCAATGATATGTGGTTGTCAGGAACATAAAACGAACTGTCATGCAGGTCAAAACTAATATTAACCTTCAAACGAAACAAGAACAAAGTTATGAGTGGCACGTTTAAACAGACCCTTTTGACGTCCCAAGGGGATGGGTTGGGGGATGGCGCGCCAGACGAATCCCGGCATCCCGCACTTGTCGCGATCGATATCGTATCCGCTGCACGGGAACTCGCATTAACTAACTCTGATAGAAGCGGAAAGTCGGCCGATGTTATTGCAAACTTTACCGATTACACGTACCCAACTAACTCTCCCCTCTTCATAGTAAATTAATCAACTGAGCACGCGACGATGCCATTAACAAAACTTGCGACTACGAATAAAAAAAAAACATTTTACACATCAAAACGCAAACGAATAAATTTAATGATTTTTCAGACGTTATTAAATTAATATAATTTTAACAATACCACAAAGTAAGGCATAGGTAATTCGGAAAACATAACAAATTAAACTTTTTTTTACATAATAAAAGTGAGCTTTCAAACAGCAACATACAATAAAAAAAGCGATGTGGATTTGAATATGGAAGCAAAACGAATGTGCTTTACAGAACACATGACTGAAGTAAAACTTCTTTAGCTCCATTTAACTTATATCTCCCTCTAAACTTCCGTTCGGCTCACCCGATCACACTTTTCCTAACGCTCTCAACACGTACCTATTCACCAGCTTACACCCCAAGTCAAGCGTGCGTAAAGAAGTTTTACTTCAAATCATCTTTGCTAATAATTAAAATAAAACGTAGTTAATATGGCGAAGACGCTATCAAAGCGAATACATCAACGTAAACAAGTGCCCCGGAGCCAAGCCAATTCTGCAGTAATAAGAAAAGTTTGAATCGATTCAAGCGGTGAGTCGTCGACTCTCACGGTACACGGCTATGAGAAACTTACTGCATTCTAATGTACACAGATCCGATTGCGTAATTTAAACGTTCGTCGATTTTAAATCATTTGGCATTGAACGCATATTAGTTGCAATCAGATAACATTTATGCTAAACAAACTGAGATAATTGTAATATGAAAAACAATGATAAAAATTAGTTATTCATAATTCAAGTATAATTATTTTTAATCACCTTCAACTGACCCAAAACAAAGTAGATAATATAATACGATAAAGTTAAAAGTATTTTAATAATAATCAACATCTTCCAAATTTAGGCCAATTGATTATTTATTCATAAGATTTGGCAGCAAAATTTTTTGGTTTTGGCAGTCGCCCAACTGTAATGGTTTCTGCGAAAACGTGGTAATAACTGCAAGCAAGATAACATGTTTCATATCTGTTATATATTTTTATATATTACAATAGGTTAAGACTTATAAACAAAGAAGTTTCTATTTTCTATACTTATTATAAAAATAAGTCCCCCGCCGCGTCTTTCTGTCCTCCTGTCTGTCTGTCTGAACGCGATAAACTCGAAAACTACTGAACGGATTTTTATACGGTTTTCAACAATAGAAAGAGTGATTCTTGAGGAAGGTTTAGGTATATAATTTATTATGCTTTTATGTAAATTAGCAGAAATACGGCGATAAATGTTGAAGAGGTCGCAAAAAATCTCGCCAACGGGGGACCTTTCCTCGCGAACGCCGCCTAAACTAGCAAAGATATAGTTAAGTAATGTACTAGCGAATTCAAAATCTATAAAAATGCTACAAAAAAGTCCGCGACAGCATATCTCTATCTCTTACGGTTGACTTACAATAACCACTTTTATGTTCAAAATTGCAATTAAAAACATTACGTTATTTTCAAAGCTATTTTCTTCAGTTCAGTATTAATCCTTATCGAAATAAATATGTTGGTTAGCTTAAGAATTTAATGTAGATTAAAATTGCCCTTAACACTATATCAATCAGATGAATAGTTTTTGAGATATCGTCGTTAGAAGTAATTATTAAAAATAATTAATGCGCAACGAAGTGGGCACGGGTCGGCTAGTATTTTATAATTACCGCACACTATTACTCAGAATTTTCTATCTTATTTCTAGAATCTTTATAGATTTAATTCTCGACGTAGAAATGTTAGGAATTATTTTTACTTTTTTCAAAGAGTATTTAAATAGTCATTGTGGAAGTGATTTCTTAGTATTCTTTATTGATGATAAATTGCTCATTTTTAAGAATATATAAACAAAATAACAAATGACTTCCGAAACAACCATTACCATACCACAGTACCATAACCATAGTGATTATGAAATTTATAGAAAAACTTAACAATTAGGAAAAAAATTTAATGAATTAATTAAGTATACAAGCTTTGGTACTGGAAACTATGTAGATTAGATAGCAGAAGATAATTAAGATCAGAAGACATTAAAAGTATACTTATCCATATATTTTTTTCAAGAGAAAACAACCTTAATTTTATTCTCACAGACAAATGCAAAAAGTTACTTTTCATGCAATCTAGAATATATTTTAAAATTTAATCTCAAAGTCACGTTTAGATAGTAACTTTGCTGGCAATTTAAGTTGGATTTAACGTAAAGCGAACTAAAGAAAGAAAGAGAGGAACTATGCTGGCGCTACTGAAGGGTAAAGCGTAGATGATTAGTTTGAGGATGCTTTATGAATTCCCTAGTCCCGAACATTTATAATGCTTCTGTTATCCCTCATGCCCCGCGTAGACTTCGCAAGATGAATTGTTTATGAGTTCCAAGCTCGAGGCCTCTTCTCTGGAAAAAGGGTCGCTGAACCAGACAAATTGCTGAGAATATAACCCCTCTTGTCAAATCGGAACGCTCTACTCGGCTTAATCGCATTATTGGGGAGGATTTATGTTAAGCTGAACATTCAATTCAATATAAAGGTGGATGTGTACTTATTAACGGTGAACGTAACAACCGCTCTGGTGTAGTGGTGGGTGTAGACGCCTAAAACACCGACGGTTGTATTTGCACAAATATTATTACTTCCCGGTTAGGATGGCTATCCTTGTGGGTCTCTTCACAGTTTCTCGGAGAGCAAGCAGTCGGTCCTGGTTGTTATCATAATTACACCTGATAGCGATCGTTGCTCATAGTAGGGAATATATCCGCCAACCCGCAGTGGATAAGCGCTGTGGATTAAGCTCCGATCCTTCTTTTATATGGAGAAAGAAGCATATGCCCAGCAGTGGAATGTTACAGGCTGAAGCGTGTACTTATTGTTGTATTCGTTATCATATTTTTAATCTTAATTTTATGAAACGCTCAGATAAAGAAAATAAATATTATTGCACGATATCCTAACTGCCTAATACAAATAATGTTGAATAATCTAAATGTAATAATAGTCGTACCAGTGTCCTACGTAATATCGAAATTAAATATTTAACATGTAAATAGTTATAGTGGCAAAGTACCACATGCTCAGTGTTCATTGAATCGATTAAGTAAGTTATCGTGATAAAGTAAACGACTATTCACATTCACAAACACAACTCGATAACATTGGCACACATGAATACGACTAAATTACAAACGAGAGCAACGTATGCATACGAAGTAAGCAATATCGACCGTTGCACGCCACGAACGTGACTTACATACCTATATAAAACATAATACATCTATTATAACCGCATGATTCATTAACAGTACTAGTAAATTAATGAAGAAAAAAAAAACACGTACTGTGAAAATATAAAACCATTTAAACAACACGCTTGAATACAAAATTATATCATGTATATTTTTTCTTAACAGTACGTTATTTTCGAAAAGAAAGAAAGAAAAGTTACATCTTGTTCAGAAAAACTATTAAAAACAAGTAATAAATTAAAAAAGAGAAAAAGGTATACAGCGGCAAGATTAGAAAATTAATAACATAAAAAAACATAAGAACAAATTCATGAAGGCCAACTAGGTCTCTGCCTCAGCATTGCTTAGCAGCATATATTTACCGCTAAGGCGCTGTTCTTCAGTCAGAGCCTACATTTTAATACATTTTAGGAAAATTTTGTTTTTGTTGTACTATGAAATCAAGCCGAAGATATGAAAATGTTAAAAATATAAGATATAATAAGTATATAATAAATGATTTGAGAAGTAGACGTGGGTGTCATAAAGGTCGACCCGAGAATTTTTACCTTTCAAGGTGAAATTTAAAGGCAAATACATATAATAATAAATATAACATTTTGTCCAATACCACATATTCACGTTAAGTAACAGTTTTCTTTAAAAATGTAATTTGATTTAAATTTTTTGTTTTTACGTTTTAATTTGAATTTAAATTATAGCCCTTTCAACACGTCACTCAAAAGATTCTTATTCATATCTGCGCAGTAGCTGTCAGCTGTCTTTCCATCATTACCTATTACCTGAGGATTTTATACTTATACCATTATTTAGGGCTAGCCTAATAGAATACCTCATTATCATTCAACCTTCAAATATGCAAAAAGGTGTTGGGGTTACGCATAGTCTCCATTTTTAGATGAGAATTTTATAATATTAAAGAAGGTTACGAACTTCAAGGTTATATACTAAATGTATAGAGACAATTTATATGAACAAACTAGACGCCGAACGTTCTTGAAGGTTAAGACCTTGTACTTCAAGGCTTGTACTTACATCCTTGGCTCCAAGCGCTTTGAAAACAAAACCGCAAACTTTTTGGTTCTTTTGAGTGATTGGTCGTTAAATTATTGCTAAGCAATAAATACAATTTGAACAGAAGTTTTAGTAGAAAATATCTAAAATATATATGATAAAATATAATTCAATAAAATTGGTAACTTTATTTAAACTTAAAGAAATAAACTACGTAACGTATGTAACGATGATTATTATTGTTACAGCCTAAAAATATTTAGCACATTTTGTAACGAAAAAAACAACACATATTATATTATAATTATTATTGATCCTCTCTGGTGAAACATTTAATTTGTTTTATATAGCTCGGTCTACTATCTACCTAGTAAAGCAACATTACCTCGAAAACCAGAAATAACAAAATATCATTATAATATATTTTTGATTACGTTAGAAGAAAAATAAATTGGTCTCGAGTGTTACAACGTCAAACTAAGAATAACAAACCTAGACATGTTTATGAGCTCCTACGGAAAGTTAATTATCTGATAGCCGTGTTCTCCCAGTAGCCGATCTAAATTAGATTTTCACAGAAGTTTCTAAGGCAAGTATTTAAGCGAAGTATTCGCTAGCGTCCAACTCAAATACCCTACGATTAACATTAGTTGGTACACTCTCGAACTAAGTCCTCTGTTTCTAGTAAAATATTTAAATGAGTTCAGTTTTATAATAGCACTAGCGACCCGCCCCGGCTTCGCACGGTTGCAAAAACTATCAGTGTTCCTCTACTATATTATGCATGTATTATACATATAAACCTTCCTCTGGAATCACTCTATTTACTAAAGAAAACCGCATCAAAATCCGTTGCGTAGTTTTGAAGATCTAAGCATATATAGGGACAGACAGACAGCAGAAAGCGACTTAGTTTTATACTATGTAGTGATAATCATATAACATATGCTGTGAATTAATACTACGAGTACAAATAATAAGATGCTTAAATACTTGTTTACTGTATATACTTAATGTATGTCACTTAATTAACAGAATGATATTTCCTTTTCGTATTAAGTAGTAAACATTAGTATTATTATATGTATTAACAAAATATATTGTACTTATGACGTTAAATATGACTCAAAAGACATTGTTTCAAATCATCCAGCTAGAGTAATTTATTAGTCATTTATGCCATATTTAGCTGAACTGGGCACGGTGGCGATCTAAATCGGCGGATGCGTCACCGAGCGCCGCTTCCACTTAAACGAATAAAATTACATAGATGCCCGTCAGTCTGCGATCATAACTCACTCTCCTCTGCTTTAAGCTTAAATTAATACGAATTAAAGAGCTTATTACGCTAAAAATTAACAAGACACTATGGAAAAATACAAAAGGATTGGTGCTGTATTATATAGGCGGAGTAATTTACTGTATACATTATAATGAAACAACTTTTTCGGATTTTATCGCGGTTTATTCAGTTTTTTAGATGCCCAACGAGGAGAGCTCCCGTGACCTTGGTTGTGAAGTATCCGAAACGTCGAGCATCTAAAAAACTTAATAAACCGCGATAAAATACGAAAAAGTTGTTTCATTATAACGAGTAAAATTCGCGTAAACATTAGAAACCAATAAATTTACATACATTTGTGAAATAAACAGTTTGAATAAAACAGGTCGAATACTCAAAACGTCGCAATTAAAGGTATTATTAAAATGACAGAGAGTTACCTTGAATCGACATAAAATCAATGTAAGTCATAATATAACGCGTTCTTTTTTCTTAAAAATTCCTATATTTTTTAAGTCAAGTCACACCCACATCAAGGCTGTTTACTTTTTTACAGTTTTTTACTCGACCCGATTGTAAAGGATAAACAAACTAGTTTCTCAACAAAAGCAAGCGAATAAAAAAGATTTTAACAAAAAATAAATTAATGTTTAAATGAATATTTATATGAATTCAACCAGACCCAAAACAAAACTAGTTTCTCAGCAATACATAACCGGTAATGTCATTAAAATAAATGATTTGCATATTTATAGTCTACTACAATAAATTTACACGAAGAATTATTAACATAACCGACGTTTGTAATACCTATTCTTAATAACTTACTTGGAGGTTAGAGCGAGATCTCCGAGGCATTACACCAACAACTTCTCCCCGCATGATGGATTCTATAACTGTAAAAGGAAATTTAATTACTATAATTAAACAAATCCATCAAATTAGTTTACAAGTTTACGACTGTTAACGTGTTAAACTATTGATATTTTCCTCTCTAAATAGAGCATTAACCTTTTATTCACGGACGCTGCTAGGATTCAAAACAATTTTTCAAATATTCTTAATATGTTTTTTTTGCATAAATTTCATAGGTGATAGATACATATACAAATTCGACGAGATATTATATACATATAGGCTGTTCGACTCTTAGCTGCGTTCCTTCAAATGGGGAGTTCTGTACGTGTAATAAGATCACGATCCGCGTGAAAAAAAAATTGCTAGCCTATTTTTAAATTTGACTTTGTTTAAATAGACGAGCTACTCCTAAATCAAAAAGTAAAAAAGTTTTAAGGTTTTAAGAACAGAGCAATGTGAATAAAATTTGATGAAGTCGCAAAGTATTATAACAAAGGATTGCCATCGTCGCAAACTACGTTAGATCGTAGTAAGGCTTCTCGCATCCAATTATGCACATATCGGAGTTAGATTACACTACAGCCGGCTCCCATTACTATAATAAGATGCAACTATATTTATACGTATTCAGTACTCTGACAAACAAAATGCCACTGTGACAAAATGTTTTATAAACGAAAATTCAACTTTATCGGCTATAATTAGATATTAAGACAACTGTCTCAAATGAAATGTAATTCTGATTCTATCGTATTTACAAAATATTTAAATATAAATTAATTATGTACATTCAACGGAAGTACATATTATGGTTGCAGTCCATTTGTGTAAAAACGTATGGCACAGTTAATGGGCACAGTATGTCGATTACATAATCAGACACATGTTTACACTATCACAACTTCCCTCGTGCCACTACGTGTACGTCCACGTGACGAGTTCAACTCCGGACACATTTGCGTCGTAATTTATTAATATCGAATGTAATAAATATTACTTATTCATTATTCGCATTATTGACATCGTTAGATACGTTTAAAGACATCCTTACTTTATTTATATAATTGAAAGAACTAATAAAGTAATAAATCGACATACACATACTCATACATTGTATTACAATTATTATAATTGGAAAATACAAGTGGGTACTACTAGTCTTGATTAATAACTTTACCTCCATCCCCAAGTAACCGCATCTGAACCAGGGCAGGATCTTCACTATGTTCTTCTAGAACTGTGTCGTCCGTAACAGTCAGCTCCTGTAGGAAAGAGTATTTCATATTAAATTGATATTTACAGTACACCAATGTTAAAAATAAATACCTACCTACTATATAGCTCAAACTAGCTAACAAAAATAATACCGACTAAAAACAAAATTATTTTACTTTCGTTACTGAATTTTCATTGTTTTAAACAACTTATTTACAGTAAAGTTCACTTGTTTTTGTTTTCGTCTGTTAATACCAAGAGCAATTCAAAGAACATAAGTATTTTCTTTGTAATGAAAAGCGAGTTGAGCAAATGTTTTGTAATTTACACATAAACAAGATCTAAATTCCTATTAAAACTTTCTCACGCCTACGCCACAGAGTAATTTAAATACATAACAGAAGCGTACCTGTTTTGTGTTATTTCATCGTCTAAAATTCGAATAATAACAAATTCTGTCAGCTAGTTCGAGTATATTTGATTGATGGAGCTTAGAGCGAATGTTTACGGTTTGTTTATATAACAAATCTGTTACAAGTTGTGATTTTTTCATTTTGTCAGGATTGATAACTTTTTGTTTCGTACAACTGCGAGTACCTATCACCGTAAAGCTTCGGCTTCGTTCAGACTTCTCGACATAATGTCAACTCCCAAATTGTACTATGTATTACATTAGTTAGGACTTTATTTTTTTATAAATAGGTGGGTTAGTCAATATTAATGTAAGAAATCTTTAAAATCTGTCGATTGCAACAATGACCAATATTTAAAAGGTTGTTCGTAATTAAATAAATATAAATAAACATAAAGGTTAACCGGTCACTATAATAGCTCACGTTGAAAGCAACAAAACAATAATATTATTCCGCGCTCCAAGGTTGTCGATAAGCATGTCTTCGGGCCAAAAAGACAAAGTTTGACACAAACTTGGAAGAAACAAAGCGACAACTTTAGGGAAGTTGCTCGAGTATACGGGGAGGGAGCGTGGAGGTTACTGGAAACTTTGACGTCGGACGAACCAACTTTGCTTCTCACTAATTCGCAGTATAAATTTGTGTAACGTCTCAACTTTTTAACTGTAATTACATAGCGAAGTTCAAGATAGATTGAAGTACTTCAAAGTTCTGACAACTCTCCAAAGAGTTTGAAGGCAAATTATAATTCCACATAAGAATAGTTTTGGAGTTGTCATGTCAAAATAATTATTATAAAAGATACGACACGCCACTATATTTCTCTGTTTCTTAATATCTTGTAGCATGGTAAAGAAATATACTCGTACTTACACTAAAATACTTTTTAAAATAAGACCAATAGTTTTATAAATTTCTGCGTACAAATAAACAAAATGTACAGAATTTTTACATAAAATAACACAAAATTCGCCTATTGAGCAGAATTTACAAATTAACAAATAAGTAAAAACAAAAGAAGTTCAAAATAGCAATAAATATAATTTTTAATCTAAGACAATATAACCCTAAACATAATGCTACGTTGTTTGTTTTGAGCTTCGAAACACACGAAAAACTTTTACTTGAATCTAACTCAAAGGAGCCGATGAAAGAAAAAACAATAAAGTGTTTCAATAACGCAAAACAACAAAGTTTGTTTTGCGAAGTTAGCAAGGGGTGAACGTTGAATGGGCGACAGGGGAACTTCTACCTGAATGTAAGGGGAAGTTAATATTAGGGATAAAATCATTGTTACGTTACGAATTCTACAAAGTTACAATAACATGTATATACTAAATAAGAACCAAAAGTAAATAAAATTAATTAATTGTCTATTTTTATTATCATCAATTATGTAATAAATAAATAATTAATAATGCCCATTAATTATTAAAAAGTAGCTCTCTGTTCAACTTCGGTAGCACGAAGGACCACGCCTATGTGTTTAATTACGCACAACTGTATCGAACATAAAAGCTGTTTCATATTTATAAATTAATTAATTATGATTAAGGCAACATATTGTGTTGTTAATAAAAACTATAGAAAGTTGCATTTTCGATCGCTTGTATACAGTTGTAATTGTCAACATCTTTCTTGTGCCATAAAGATGGTATAAATACTACGTGTCCTTATAAATCTGCCATCGTTACTGGATGCCTCTGCGTCCAATAAGCCAAACTGGTTTTAACCACTTCCCGCTTTGAAATTATGTTGTAGAATGCCTATACAGTTACCCAAGCGCACCTTCTTTAGCTATAATTATTTAGGTACCTACCTATCCTTGCTTATAGGCATAGCTTATATAGATTTTTTTTACCAAATATGATTTCATTAATTAAAACGCCGCGTAGGCGCAGCGGTCTCAGCACTGGTTTGTGGCTGTTGCGCGACCGGTTGCGGGTTCGATCCCCGCACACGACAACATTTGTATTGGCCATACAGATGTTTGCCGTGGTCTGGGTGTTTGTGCAGTCATTGTGGGTCTCCCCACCGTGCCTCGGAGAGCACGATAAGTCGTCGGTCCCGGTTGTTATCATATTGTACACCTGACAGCGATCATTACTCATAGTAAGCAATATATCCGCCAGGCGCCAACCCGCATTGGAGGAGCGTGGTGGATTAAGCTCTGATCCTTCTCCTACATGGGGAAAGAGGCCTATGCCCAACAGTGGGATATTACAGGCTGAAGCATAATTAAAACATATCTTCGAATAAAGCGAAATATAATTACGTAGAAAAATCGAGGCTTACAATTGTAGTAAAAAAAGGTCAAGCTTAATTTTTTTTTTCTTACATACGAGTAAGTGACAATTTCTTGTAATTAGGTAGATACTAGATACCTATAAATATAATAATTTTATTTTTAAGAGAAATATAATATTTTATTATTGTAATAGGTATAACTACGAGTATAATCGAATGATAGAGACATTTAGTGTAAATAGTAAAAAATATAAGAAATATATTTGTAAGATACTTACTCCGGTATGTTCATTAACCCCAACAATAACGGCGGTGTACCACTGAGTAGCGCCGGCGACCCTATAGACTTGTGCTCGACATCCACCGAGCACAGACGGTGTTGTTGTAAGAATACGTTGACCGTCTTGGACTGTTCTCCATTCTGCAGCCTCCGCAGCCAAGGCTGATATTGTAGCAGAGTCTAAACCGGCTTCCGAACCTGCTAATGACGCGTCCCATTCCTATAACAAACGAATAAAGTTAATAATAGAATATTTAAACAAATATCTAATAAAACGATAATTTTAAAAAATAATGTTCTAAAATTAAGTTTAAAAACAATGAAGAAGTATTCATTTCAAAAGATCTCATAAAAGTTTATGAAACAATAACATTAACTATAACTCAATTTCAAACACAAAGATTAGCTTACAAAGATGTCACAACAGACCTACTTTCTCTTTTACAATACAAATAAGGATAATATGAGAATATTTATACATAGGTAAGTATATATAACAGCTGTAAAAGATTGTTTACTTGCACGTAAATGCACACAACTTAAGTACAGCCACGAGAGTTGTTAAACGTTATCTATATTACAAAGTTCTGCATCTCTCAAATGTTTATGCGCAAAAGTATGTTATTAAGATTAATGCGTACGGAGATTTATCGAGCTTTGCTCACACTCACATAACATAATTTTCCTTCATACAATAATATAATGTACATAAATGGTGCAATTACTTCGCTAGATTGTTATGTATAGTTTGACCTCGTGCAACATGTAAACATTATGACCCACATTATCTACACCTATGTTTATAGTCTTACTAGTTATTGGTTTTATGCCCATCGAGGTTCAGCGGCTGTTGCGGTAATTGACTATGTACAAAATGGGTGTTAACAAAATTAGAAGTATAATTTATCACAGAATACAACTTTTGATAACTACAAAATTTAGTTAGCTAATTTAACTTGATATTTAAGTAGCTATCATCGCTTTCAGCGTGTCTACAGAATATGATCAAGTTTAAATTTTATTAATAAACCAAAATTTAACCAAATCAAAGTTAAATTACGAGTAATTACCTACTTGTAAAGTTGTAAGTTGTAACTAATAGGGGACTTTGATAAACAAGTACATTTCTACAATTTTTCTATTAATTTTCTGTTCTTTAGAAAATAAATACTAATCGTACGTGTTTCACAATTTCATTAGTGTTGAGCTAAATAGCTTTATTGGTCGTCATTGTAGTGTGTCATAAGTAGTTTTTTATACCTAAAAAAAAAATGCGTGCGTACAAAGTAAACATGTCAGAAGTGAAACTTCATTGGCAAACTAATTTACAAAAAAAAAAAAACAAAAAGCCAACGTCACGCGATGTTCCCAGGCGGTAACCCATCCAAGTACTGACCGCGCTTAAACCATGCGCCTAAAGGAGATTCATTTTAAAAAAAAGTTAAACCAACTCAACAGTTCCAGATTTTGTCGAATACAAATAACATTAACATTTAACATTAAATAACATGTACATATATAAGTAGTAGGTACCTATAGATTTAAATATGTATTGTAAGTGGTCATTTATACGACTACATTGTACGACACTATTTATCCTGTAGAATAATGCAATGCCAGATAAAATAATTACATTCTTTTCATAGTAACATTGTTTCCAAGAAGTCGAAATTACATAAAACAAATCGAGCACGATCAAAAAAACGTGCATTCTACCTCTACATGCAATGCATAGAGCGCATACTCGTATTTATGTCAATGTTACAGCATGCCTGCACCTGTGTGCAGCAGACGGATCCGGTGCGTTGACCCCGCTCCGTACTCCCTTCTATAACTATGAGTTTGTTGTAAGCGAATACCGACGAGTGGTGTACGTTTATGCGTCGGCTGTTGGAGATGGTTAGGCGGCGAAATCATTTACGTGAAAAAGGTTTGTGAAAAGCTATACTTCATACGTTCACTGATTTACCTTGCATTTATTTTTAGCTAATGTCCATTTCAAGTTTATTTCTTTAACGTTTAAATTAATTGCACTGCTACTATTATTATATTACAAACGACGGTGGACGGTGTTTAAAATATCAACTTTATTTTAAAGCACAGCAAAAAATAATAGATTCTATAATAATTATTTTATTAACATTTATAACATTGTAGAATTAGCAACGATTACTACAATGCCAAGTGGCTACGCTAGAATAGAATAAAGCCACCCCCTATCTTCCCGTGAGTGTCGAAAGAGGCGACTAAGGGATAACAAAGTTCCACTACGAACTTGGAACAGTTGAAACCAAAGGATGGTGGGATAACCATTCAAAGGCTGGCTTATAACTACACAGACCGGAGATGGGCAGCAGTCTTCGGCGACAAAGCCGCCGTGCGGTTATCATTATCCCCGCTTGCCCAGCGTGGTGACTATGGACATTATTCCCAATGATTTCGACGCAGGCACTTCGGCCCTTAGTATCTGGCAGTCCCACTATTCCTTTCAAAAAATCAAAATCAAAAATAACTTTATTCAAATAGGCCCCATGAGCACTTTCGAATCATCAATTTACAAAATTTTAATTTAAGGTCATTATTAAGTTTTTTTAAGAAGCTACCACCGATTCGGAATGTAGATTCTGCAGAAAGAATCGGCAAGAAACACCGCAGCACAGACCACAGAAACACCGCAGTTACTCTTTTGAAAAAAATGTATAAACTGTAATCCGCAGTTACTCTTTTGAAAAAACAAAAAAAAAAGCTCTCTATCGCCGGTGGAGAATATAAGACTGAGAGAGAACTGGGATGCTTGGCGCGAACTTGGAGAGGCCTATGTCCAGCTGTGGATTGCGACAGGCTGATAACATGAATGATTATAATCCATATAAATACGATCTCGTGCCCTTAAAAGCTTAATTTTTCACGGCCAAACCATTTTCACCGGGTAATCCGAGATTACGACATCGTAATCGCTCGTTCGCTTGTATTTGTGTAAGAGTCACGCTCTGATGAGCTCGAAGCAGTCTTAGTGACTCAGCAGCGTTACGCAACAGTGCCTCGAGGTTTTTACTGTTTAGTTTGCTCAGTTATTTCTATTTGGTGAGTTTACCTCGTGATTAATACGAGGTCGGAGAGAGCAAGAGTTGTAAGTATTATAAAAGATTGCGCGGTCTGATAATGTTTTATTAATTTTTCTTTTGACTATTTCTGTGACTTTCATACTGCGACAATGGTTTCATATTTATATTAATACTAATGTAAAAAAACTGAAAACTTTTTATTGTTTTTTTGTTAAATTGTAATTCGTAAATACTTGGAAAATTATTTTTCGAAACAGCGGAGCAGTTACAATAAATATCAACCAATCTCAATGGTATTGAAACTCAACTGCGAATCTGCTTTCTTTCGTCTATACACATATTTTATAGTTTTACTTATTTTTCGCGAGTATATTTATAGATGCTTGGATAGATGTAGTTAGAAACTTCGCTAAGTTAGTTCAGCAGATACCTATTAATCAGTATGTAGATAGTAAAACAAGGAAGCCATCAAGTCTGACATACATTCGTATCCCCGCGGCTCATTCAATTTCCTGTCGCCAGCCTGACATGACTCCCTACTCCCCACTCGCTCGTGATAGGATTATTGACAAGAGATTATTATTTATGAATAATGTACGTGTTTTAGCTTTATTTCCTTATCTCTTGTTTATCTATATGTACATAGAGGGAATCGCTTTCGATTATTATTAACTTTTACTATAATGTGTCTAGTTAAGCAAAACTTTTTGGATATGTGCAATTAAGAAAATGACATAGATTTATAGCTAGCTTCAAATAACAATGAGTTTATTTGACTAAGAAAAATAAATAACGTTTAATGTTAGTTCTTACAAAGTATGGCGTGTATTTCAGTAGGAACGGACGACCGCCCCAGGGGTCTAACTGTTTCTGAAAACAATACGATTCAGTGAGTGGGTATCTCGAATCGGCCCTGTGGTATTATTTCGTTAAAATATCTATCCATTTTTAGTTCATTGTTATGCGATTTACAAATATATTCGTAAAAATATTTTTTCTTGTAGGTCCAACATTAATGAAACTACTGTTTCAATAATTTTAATTAAACAGTACTATCATAGTGTTACAAACTATATACTACTTACTAACAAAGTTAAAAACATAATTCTAATTTTCAAGTTTCGTAACATTAAAAGAATAAATTGTACTCAAATCCTTTTAAAACTTTAATATTAAATTCTGAAGTAGATTCTTGGTCAAGAAACTTAAAACAAAGGCTTGTGAAGCAATAAAACGAAGACATAAAACGTACTTTTCTCGAGTTTATATCGAGTTACTTACGTACCTAGCGAATAATATAAAAAGGTTTTAAGGCGAGACAATGCACTCTGTCCTATCCATCACAGATAAAACACGTCTCGAAACAAACGAGAAACGCAAACACGTAAGCTGAGTGGGGAACTATAAAATGGGCTTTTGTGCTCACTTCGGATCGCCAATATTGTATACTATAAGATGCTGATAAATGAATGAGCACTACCGCCAATTCTTTGTACCGCAAATCGTCGACATTTTAACAAAACAAATATAACTAAGTACATGACAGCTTCTTTTTGAATAATTTGATTGTAAATATAGCAACTAAACAAATAAACTTTTCAAGAAATTAAATGAAAATTTAAAATAAAAGAATTTATTTGCCATCAATTTTCCTTTGTATGACGATTTTGAATCATTAGAAAAAATCTTCAACTAATATCATAGAACTCCCTAAAAGTGTATACACGAATTTTTCTCATTACATCCGTCTATCTGTAAGAAAATTAAACGCACATTAGCTTATAAAAAATAATACTCCGTATTTTTATATTGTAGACGTTTTGTATTATGATAAATATTGCATTGTTCAATTTCAAACAGTTACACAGGTGTGCATCGTAACATAATCAAGCTTTGCTATTTGTGAAGAGGTACCTAACATAAATCACATCACAATATTCTCGTACACTTCGGCTCTTTGGCTTGTTTTGCATTTTGATCAACTTAACGAAAATACATAACTTATTGAATTTGTGATTATGACGAGCTAAAACTTTGACTTTCTGCTCAGCCAAAATAATTTAATTTCTTAAATACAAACTTTGAGTTTTGTAACATATGATAAGGAGTTGAGAAAGGTGAGTTTTAATAAGACTTTCGCAGAATTTCTACCAAAACCCAGAAATATAGAAAGAAATCTATGGACGGAAATAATAATATTCCATAATACCTTATTATGGAATGCGTACCTACTACATAATGTACTTATTAATATTACTTAGACTGTAATTAACTTTTTTTTTACATTTTTAAAACCGTTTATAGATATTCATTTATTAATGCTTTACTTATTAAGATCAATAGTTTTAAAAACAGAATTAAAGGTCATTAATTTATATTTTCCTTGTATTTTCCTTGTATTTATATTTCTCTTGAACCTTTACTGAAATCATGTTCATAAAGGAAAATTAGTAATATTCGTGAGCAATTGTACGTGTGTATTTGTGAAAAGTAATAAAATATAGTAATACTAGCAGCGAAACCCGGCGTTGCCCGGGTTAAAATACATCGCAGAAACTTTCTAGACCATTACAGAAATTTTTAGATCTTTTCAGATGTCCCAATGCGTTAGAAAAGGACAGAAATATACTAGATCGTTCAATAAGTCCCGAGACTAACCTGGAAATGGCGCATATATTAAAAACTATTTTGATTTTTAAAAAGTACTGGCTATCAATACAAGAATATGTGTCAAATTTTTAAAAATGGAACAATAAAATTATTGATTTTGAAACATTTAAGTGACGCTACGGTTGTAATTTCGATACAATGGAAAAAAACGAGTTTCGCGTGTTGATAAAACATTGTTTTTTAATGGGAAAAAATACCGTTGAAGCACAGCAATGGCTTATAAAATGTTATGCAGGATCAGCTCCCTCTAAAGCAACCATTTGTCGGTGGTATGCCGACTTCAAACGCGGTCGCATGGACACCAATGATGGGGAACGCTCAGGTCGTCCAAATGAAGCAGTGACTCAACAAAATATTAACCAAGTCCTCAAAATCGTATTGGAAGATCGGAAGGTAAAAGTGCGAGAGATAGCCGAGATAGTGAAGATTTCAGCTGGTAGTGTTTTCACTATTTTACATAAAAATTTTGCCATGAAAAAGCTTTTTTTCTAAGTGGGTGCCGCGTTTGCTTACAACTGATCAAAAGGAACAACGTATCAATGATTCAGAGCGATGTTTGGCGCTGATGAATCATAATAAAAAGGATTTTTTACGTCGGTATGTAACAATGGATGAAACCTGGATATACCATTTCACTCCGGAATCCAATCGGCAGGCAGCGGAGTGGAGAGCGGCTGGTGAAAGCCGCCCGAAGCGTCCACTCAGACGACGACTCAGAAATCGGCCGGTAAGGTTATGGCGTCTATATTTTGGGATGCGCATGGAATACTTTTCATCGACTACCTTGAAAAGGGGCAAAATATAAATAGTGACTATTACATGTGCTTATTGGAGCGATTGAAGTACGAAATTGCGGATAAACGGCCTCACATGAACAAAAAGAAAGTGGTGTTTCACCAGGACAACGCGCCTTGTCACAAGTCCGTGAGAACGATGGCCAAAATTAACGAATTGGGCTTCGAATTGCTTCCTCATCCCCATTATTTGCCAGACTTGGCCCCCAGCGGTTACTGGCTGTTTGCAGACCTCAAAAAAATGCTTCAGGGTAAGAAATTTGACTCAAATAGTGAAGTTATCGCAGCAACGGAGGCTTATTTTGAAGCCAAAGACAAATCGTCTACACACATGGGATAGAAAAGTTAGAAAAGCGTTGGAGGGACTGTATCGCTCTTGGAGGAGACTATGTTAATGAATAAAAATTAATTTTATAAAAAAGACCTTTTTTTAGTACTTAGTCTCGGGACTTATTGAACCACGTGTTATGTTTTAAAATTTTCACCACCCGCCACCACCCACTTTCACCAACCGCGACCAAACTCCCTTACTACCACCAGGAGACCAAGGGGTATTTACCACACCAACGGGAAGTTGATTGGGTTTGGTGGTGAAAGAGAAAACTGTGTATTCACGTACTAACAAAGCCTTTTATAGATTTAATAAAATACATGTAAAATATTACACGCGATGGCGTGAGAAGTGCGGGACTTTTACGAAATGTACGAAATTGAGATAAGGCCTTATTAAAACGAATTATAGCGATATTAAAAAAGTCAGTCATAAAAGGAAAAGTAAGAATTTGTAAAAGAATTATTACCATTTCTCATTAAGACAAAAAGGGCCTGTTTCAACAGTATTGGATAAAGGTTATCCTGCAAACAAGTTACGATTTATATATTACATACTAACATATTATAATATGTTATATAATTATAAAATATAATTAGAATCGTAGACAATAGAGTATAGATATAGACTATATATCTATACATATAGACTATATATCTATACATATAATAAAATGGTAGAAAAGTCAAAACTGTACATTGAATATTTTTTTAAAAGAATACTTGGGGTGTGATCTACAATCGACACCGAAGCCAAAAATATAGTTTTTAGAATTTTTGTCTGTTTGTCTGTTTGTCTGTATGTATGTCCGGGATAAACTCAAAAAGTACTGCATGGATTTACTTCAAATTTGGCACGAATATTGTTAAGAAGTCGGGTCAGAACATAGGCTATATATTATCACGCTATCACCTACGGGGAACGAGCAGTGAACCTTTATTTCTTCAAATGTATGTCCGGGATAAACTCAAAAAGTACTGCATGGATTTACTTCAAATTTGGCACGAATATTATTAAGAAGTTGGGTCAGAACATAGGCTACATATTATCACGCTATCACCTACGGGGAACGAGCAGTGAACGCACGCAGACGACGTCGCGGGCAGCAGCTAGTAATTAGATATTTCCGAACGTCAACACGGTTATAAATCAAACTATTTCAACGGATTATCCGTTGCCTATTCGTTTGACCGTTATTATTTGCTGGATTAAAATCTGGTTTGAATTGTAATGTTAAATTCTGGACACTCGGTAGTCGCTCTGACCATTCATCGAAGGTTTAATGATAATCAGATAATATACCTACAGCTAGCTAGATAATCTAACTGATTAACGGAAAGAAAACATCATATACAAAATTACGTTTATTGTTCATAATACAAGGATAATACTAAGATTATACTCGTCTAGCTAAAACAAAAACATGTTACAAAAATGTATACTTTTACTTATATCCGATCCGTACAAGTAGATCAAATCGATTCATGGAAAAGTGAGTGTGGAACATAAATTAGATAAGGTGCGATAAAATTAACACGTCTCAATAAAATATTAATTTACAAAACATTTCATCAGATACCGAAATATAATAAAAATAATGATAAGAATAACCTAAATTGAGATATAAACTGTAACCTTTTTCTGCTTTCAGAATTAATTATATTTAATACATTGGGGAATTTTTCTCGAAATTATTCAAATTATGGCCATGTGACTTACATTATTACTAATCATATAAAAACTATCACAACCATGCAAAACTAATGTCATGTAAATACAAAGAATTTTTTTGTACAATAAACGAAATTTAATTATATCAAATAATGATAGGTATAGATGAAGCCTGAAGGTCATCAAAAATTATTACTAACCAGCTGATTTTTTTTTCTTTTCGCCTCGTAAGGTCATCAAAAATTGTTTTTTTCTGATTTTTTTTTCTTTTAGTTACTTAATATAATTATATAATTTAATAATATATGGGTCAATCAACTTGTAAGTGTACATCGATGGAAATTTTTTATTTTTTTATTTTATTTGACAATTTTTATATTTTAACATTTTTGCTGTAGATAATTAATTATACTTTAAGAATTCACATAGAGCAGAACGATTTATTTAAGGGGGTCCTCTAGTTTCTCGGGTCGGAAAAATCGTTTTTTTTTTTTCATAAATCACATCTACAACATGTGTATAAAATGTGTGCCAAAGGATTTTTCGATATTCAAAGTAGTTCACAAGTTACGGACCTGGAACGGAGCAGGTATACGGAGCGCGCGCCGGGCTGACAACAACCACAGACTATGAAACAGTTCTTGAAGTACGATAAATCGATCATATGATAAAAATAATTTTACGTCATTTAATTATTGTTTCAATAAATTTAATTCCTCTGCTCTATGTGAATTCTTAAAATATAGGTAAATAACTAGCGGACCCGGCAGACGTTGCCCTGCCCGGAAAACAGCTACCAAATTTGATTGCTTACATACCGATAACAGCGCCACCTATCGTGTCCAATTGTGATAAAAACTACCCTATCTCCCAAGTTGGACCAAATTACGGATGCATACAAAATTTGATACAAATTGGTTCAGTAGTTTCGGAGTTACATACCGATAGCAGCGCCACCTACTGGGTCCAATTGAGATAAAAATTACCCTATCTCCCAAGATGGACCAAATTACGGATGCTTACAAAATTTGATACAAATTGGTTCAGTAGTTTCGGAGTTACATACTGATAGCAGCGCCACCTATCGGGTCCAATTGAAATAAAAACTACCCTATCTCCCAAGTTGGACCAAATTACGGATGCTTACAAAATTTGATACAAATTGGTTCAGTAGTTTCGGAGTTACATACCGATAGCAGCGCCACCTACCGGGTCCAAATGAGATAAAAACTACCCTATCTCCCAAGTTGGACCAAATTACGGATGCTTACAAAATTTGATACAAATTGGTTCAGTAGTTTCGGAGTTACATAGCGATAGTAGCGCCACCTACCGGGTCCAATTGTGATAAAAACTACCCTATCTCCCAAGTTGGACCAAATTACGGATGCTTACAAAATTTGATACAAATTGGTTCAGTAGTTTCGAAGCTACATACCGATAGCAGCGCCACCTACCGGGTCCAATTGAGATAAAAACTACCCTATCTCCCAAGTTGGACCAAATTACGGATGCTTACAAAATTTGATACAAATTGGTTCAGTAGTTTCGGAGTTACATACCGATAGCAGCGCCACCTACCGGGTCCAAATGAGATAAAAACTACCCTATCTCCCAAGTTGGACCAAATTACGGATGCTTACAAAATTTGATACAAATTGGTTCAGTAGTTTCGGAGTTACATAGCGATAGTAGCGCCACCTACCGGGTCCAATTGTGATAAAAACTACCCTATCTCCCAAGTTGGACCAAATTACGGATGCTTACAAAATTTGATACAAATTGGTTCAGTAGTTTCGAAGCTACATACTGATAGCAGCGCCACCTACCGGGTCCAATTGAGATAAAAACTACCCTATCTCCCAAGTTGGACCAAATTACGGATGCTTACAAAATTTGATACAAATTGGTTCAGTAGTTTCGGAGCTACATACCGATAGCAGCGCCACCTACCGGGTCCAATTGAGATAAAAACTACCCTATCTCCCAAGTTGGACCAAATTACGGATGCATACAAAATTTGATACAAATTGGTTCAGTAGTTTTGGAGTTACATACTGATAGCAGCGCCACCTACCGGGTCCAATTGAGATAAAAACTACCCTATCTCCCGAGTTGGACCAAATTACGGATGCTTACAAAATTTGATACAAATTGGTTCAGTAGTTTTGGAGTTACATACTGATAGCAGCGCCACCTACCGGGTCCAATTGAGATAAAAACTACCCTATCTCCCGAGTTGGACCAAATTACGGATGCTTACAAAATTTGATACAAATTGGTTCAGTAGTTTCGGAGTTACATACCGATAGCAGCGCCACCTACCGGGTCCAATTGAGATAAAAATTACCCTATCTCCCAAGTTGGACCAAATTACGGATGCTTACAAAATTTGATACAAATTGGTTCAGTAGTTTCGGAGTTACATACCGATAGCAGCGCCACCTACCGGGTCCAATTGAGATAAAAACTACCCTATCTCCCAAGTTGGACCAAATTACGGATGCTTACAAAATGTGATACAAATTGGGTCAGTAGTTTCGGAGTTACATACCGATAGCAGCGCCACCTACCGGGTCCAATCGTGATAAAAACTACCCTATCTCCCAAGTTGGACCAAATTACGGATGCTTACAAAATTTGATATAAATTGGTTCAGTAGTTTCGGAGTTACATACCGATAGCAGTGCCACCTACCGGGAATATATATAATTTTATTTAGTAATTTATATTAAACAATAATAAATGCTCTAGCCTTTGCAATAGGCTCTTCAGTGACTAATTATTAAAAGAAAAAGTATTGCTTTATGCCGATTCTATCATTATTGTCTCTCGGACAACCAAAATGTCTCCTGGACAACGGTTGTCCGAGAGACATTTATCAGTATTTGTGCTTCCTGGTAATAAATAATGATATTTTGAATTAGGTCTTACGCGCAGTGGTAAATATAGATTAAATAGAATATATTTCACTTCAATTTACTACGATACATCAAATAGTTACGCTTTTGTGCTGGTTGTCCGAGAGACACACAAAAAAGCCACGCACTTTCTCAAAACACACTCGGCCAAAAGACGCCGCAGCCAAGATGAAATCAGAATGGCGGCTGGATGAATTTTGTCACCAAATCCATCGACTTGTTCTCCAAGGCACTAATCTCCATGTATGTTTTGGTTTCGGAACTTTTTTACCGATTTCCGGTATAAGTCAGGATAATAAAATATAATAGGGACAAAAATGAACATCCAAAAAACTCGATAAAATTATGAAGCAAACAAAAATCTATATGCTAGCATCATAGTAGACATTGTAATGAATAATTATGTACAAGCGAAAGTAATTGCCATATAGTATTTTTTGTATAAAGTAATGTTTCATTGTACTAAGCTACTGGGGGACAAACAAAAAAAGACTAATTCAGACGTTTTTGCACCTAGACAGCCATTAAAATTCCAGTTTAATTATGATTTAGTTAAAATAATTTACTCGTATGTTTGCTTAATAAGAAGACAAATGCGACATATGCCAACAAACCACTTAATTTTCTTTAGAACTGCGATTATTGGTCAGGGACAAAGCATAGAACTCACAGGACAAACAAAAGTTGATTGAGCCATATACAATATTACTATATTGTCCTACAAATTGCGTGGTACGTTATCCCGGTCCTACGCTCACTGATGCTCTATCCCCTACTATCTCTGTTAGCTACCACAATCGAGAGTTCGTAGAGGAATTTTTTGTTCGTCTCATGTAAATGAAGCTACTCCCGGAAAATTAGCTTGATACTAATCAGGTGAAAAAAATTTACTAGGGATACCCCCTACCTATGATAGGTACTTATATTCCAAAAATTGACAAGTAGTTAATAATACCTAGCGATAAGCGATGTTTTAATACGATTAAATAAAGCAGTAAACAAACTAACCTGCATTCGTTTCACAATCGAAATGCAAAACTTAATGTTACGCTCGCTCGACTTTCATCGCCTCGTGATTAGCCGTGAACGTCATGCTTCGATGCCCATGGAATTCGTTTTAAATTACAGAATTATTTGACTGTTCATTACTTCCTTAAACATTAAATTGTCTATGTATAAATATTTTAATTAATTAATATGTAAACATTTGTACAAAACATAACATACTGTACATAGTATATGTTTAAATGTACATATATGTGTTAAAGCCGTTTAATTAAAATGATCGCAACCGAAACCATATTTATAATTAGCCTAATATCGGGACCACATCCGCTGTACCTATTTACCGTTAACCAGCAATGTTTTTACAAGCTTTTATTTAACTTGCAATGTATGTATGTATGTATGTATGTATGTATGTATGTATGTATGTATGTATGTATGTATGTATGTAACTTTAATAAATGTTTGTTCGGGTGAAATCTTGCAACTCAATTTTGAAGCAGATATTATCTTCAACCAATTGAGCTGAAATTTTGTATACAGGTTCAATTTGGATGACAATGCATGGTTTGTATGTATGCATGTTTTCGTTAGCGAGATTTGCTTGTAAACAAGTAAATGAAATAAATTGATGTGATTGATTTTAACTATTAAAATTTTCAAACTAAGGAAATACGAGTACTCATATCTCGCGACAAGTTTTTCTATCATATAGGTAGATTATTTGTAATGACTTTTTAAGTAGATAGTAAAAGTTTTAAAGTATAAATTTATTTTTTTCGTTTTAGTGCATTCAAATAAAAGCTTGTTTTTTAAAAAGGTTTTTTACTTTTAATTTATTTACTAGATACTTTTTCAACCTCAATAACTATCAGGAACGTTTTCGTATATAATTTTAAGAGGATAATTTTGTGTCTTTTTATTAAGGCTTGTTTACCATTTTACATCTTCTGTCATCTATGAGTAACAGATTTAAAAAAACATTAGCCTAATGTCCTAACTTCTTCTAACGCATCTAGCAAAAGTAATAAATAAATATCTACACATAAATAAAATTACAACACAAAAAGGCAGTAATCAAAGTATGTATTTACTGTTTACTACAGACAGAGTTGAGCATACATTAAATTCAGAATGTCATATTCATCAAGGT
Source organism: Melitaea athalia (assembly GCA_905220545.2). NCBI lineage: Eukaryota > Metazoa > Arthropoda > Insecta > Lepidoptera > Nymphalidae > Melitaea > Melitaea athalia. The sequence continues at coordinate 6,451,703 of HG992188.1, forward strand.
AAAGAAATGTAGGATATCTCAATCATTCAATATTAAATTCTTTTATGTATTCAATGTTCATATAATTCAAATGAATTTGGAATGAACAAAGCTTACTCAAATATAAATTGCTCAACTTTATAAATCAGAATTTAAACAATTTCATAAACATATTTCGTATGAAATATAATAACGACTGTCATTGTAAGAAGACACTGTTATTACATTACATAAGAGCTTGATTCGTTTCGTCTTACGCTACACATGCCTACATCAATGTCACGACCCCCCCCCACTCCCTACCGCCAGCCGCGGCTGGGAGGCAGACCGGACAGTCGGTAACTGAAAAGTTTGCTCGTTTAAATTTTGCGGGAACAGTTTCTCGTAGTTGCGTGTATGGCAAAGTCAGAAAGTTTTCATTATCGCTAAATGAAGTTAAGTTGTGTTTGATTTTTAATAGTAAAACACCTCTGATAATTACGACAAGGATTATTTACATAATTATGCACAACATAATCTAAATAATTAATTAAATAAAAATAGTCCTAACTAGCTTTTTATTGTATACACGCTGTCTAATGTAATACCTACCTACATTTCATAAAATAGAGTTATACAATACATATGTATTTATGGAAGAGAATTCTTATTAAGCATTCAAAGAAAACAAAGCCATTTAAGACTAATTTGCATTTATGAATATTATTAGGCAATCGTTTTATTAGTTTAATCCAGTGATTAATTGAATTTGAACAGTTTCAACGAACAGAATTACAACCTTGGAGTTAGAAAACGAGGCAAAATAAACAAACGAGATGTAAAGTAATTCAAACGTCATTTTCGGATGTCAAAATAGGAGAAATTAAAAAAGGAATAATGCCAAAAGTATATTCTGCTAGAGGCAGCCAATCAATCACGCTTTACCGGGAGGCCGAGCTAACCGAAAATAGCGCGACACTGGCATAACCACCACCTGGCGAATATGTATATAATAAAGGGTGGCGTGGGTGAAACGGGCGCGGAAAATCAATATAGCGGGCGGCGAGAATCAAAACATACCCTTTCCACTGAACCTCCCGGCAGCCGAGCGCTTCTGAACACCCTCTCCCCCTTTTCGCCCGGGGAACACCCCTTGTTTGGCAGACACCGTCCTTGATCTCCCCACGTCGCCCGGGCGCGCAAGTTTGGATAAACACTCGACATTCGTATCGTCTCACTGGAAAATTGGGTCGGCTATGCGCTTCGGACGTTCTTTGTCTTATTTATTTTTACAAGTGATTTCGATCACTCAATGTAGGTACATAAATTTAATTATCGTATAGCTTTAGTATATAGCTTTAGTATATCGTATAGATTAAATGTTGCAATAAAGACGTCTTTTGTTATAATTCTTTAAATAAATAAGACTGTACTAGTTGTTGTTATAAGAAGTTTGTAGTGAAACTTCTATTAGTAAATCGATGAAACGAAAATGCGCCACAATAAAGAAACAAACATATAAATGTATAGGAGAGAATGAGATAAAATACATTAAACAGATTTTTATATTTTGGGTGAAAAAAAAAACTTCTCGTAAGCTGCCTTTTCAGAAGATCCACTTTTGCTGTTTCTGAATTGCACACACACACTTCATTTTTTCTTGTATTAAAAAGCCGTACTAAAAAAATCGTCTTATATAATTTATATGTATATGTACACAATTTCAAATTAAAACGAATCTAGGAATTTCGTTGCATTCTAGGATAATGTTGACAATAACAAATTAATCTGTACTCATGTAAAGTTATACAAAAATACTAAAAGAGAATTTTCAATATAATATAATTTGTTATTAAAATCAATAATTTAACCAATCGTTATTAAATCACTCATTTCATTTTACCATTATTATAATCTATATCGTATTGTGTAATTCCACATGGCATGACACATACCAAAAGTGCATAGTCCCAAAACCCGAATTTTAAAGGAATACCTACGTATTCCTTTAAAATTCGGGTTTTGGGTTTTAAGCAAGCTAAACGTTAAATTTCTAAATATATAAGTTAGTATTGTGGATCTTTAAGGAAAGAACTTGCGATTAATCGGAAAGGAGAGACGCTGTGTCCTATTTTTTTTACATTATTTAATCCTTAGTGGCATTCACAGAGGCAGATTATCCTTCTCTCCTTTACTTAATAGAGGCTTTAACTGAGCGGGCCATTTACAGTTTATCACTGTACAGTAGAGACTATTGTATTATTTTTGGCAAAGTTGGTCAAAAAAATATTTACAGAATTTGTTTGATATAACTACATGTTTTCTGTAATGTATAAATATATATTCGGCTTTATCCAGAAGTGGTTGAAAAAATATGTAGTGATTTTGTTTTAAATAATTTATCAAACATTCTCATTTGATATTCATCGTGTACCTAGAAGTTATCAAGTAAATTTACCCTTCAACGTTCGCAAAAATACAGCAACGAACGACATTATCTTAACATTAAATATTCATGACTACTTGCATATTATGAGATTACGTAAATTCCTTTTAAAATATCAAAAGGCGGCATATTCCCGCGAAAATATAATATATTCACAGCCTAAAATAACGTCCACCGTATTAAATATGCAAAGAATTATAAACGGTTCCAGCACCGTACCGTCATAATTTATTTTGATTCATGTAACGCCAACCCAACAAGACTATGAGTCAGGCAAAAGAGAATATTATTATTAAAACATTTAAACTCATCAATTATTCAAAGACGATCACAATTGCATAAAACAGATGTTATATTTATTATAACTTTCCGTATAACAATTAATACGTTGGCGCAACGGTCACAGCACTGATAAACACTGGTTTGTGGCTGTTGCGCTGGCGGTTGCGGGTTCGATCCCCGAACATGACAAAAATTTGTAATGGTCATAAAGATATTTGCCGTGGTCTAGGTGCTTGTGCAGTCCTTGTGGGTCTACCCACCGTGCCGCGGACAGCACGTTGTGATCGTTACTCATCTCAGATGAGTCATCTGCCAACCCGCATTGGAGCAGCGTGGTGGATTAAGCTCTGATCCTTCTCCTACATGAAGAAAGAGGCATATGCCCAGCAATAGGATATTACAGACTGAAGCGTATAATAATAATGAATTTTCATCAAGGTTGTAAAGCGTTAACTTAGAAAACTCCAAAAAAAAACAAGACAAAGGGATACTTTAATTAATTACACAAAATTATAATTATTTTTCTTTTTATAAGTGTAGATATAATTATACAAGTGAATTTTGTTGTGATACAAATCACACGTGCTTGGTGTTTTTACACCAAATAGAAGTAAAATAAGACTAGGTAAAGTGGACGAATAGATTTAAATTGAAGTTGAATTTAGGTTTGATAATTTAACCAATTTGTATTTCTTGTTTAAATTTGCAATGACCTTTAAAATATAGTCTTATATGGAGATAAAGGGTATTATGCAACAATTACTATTAGACAAAATAAATACATATACTTTCTTCAGTACGACGCTAATCTACAAGAAATAGCTTTTAAGTTAGCTAACGCCATCTAGCGGCAAGTAGGGAAACGCTAAGCCTACTTAATAATACATTCGACACGTGTACTAGGTACTCGCTAATATATTAAAAAGGAATAAAATAGTAATAGAATTATTAAAAAAATAAGTAACTGTAATTAAATTTTTATATAATTAGTAATTAAAAAATATGCAAGTTAATATTGTTTTATGAGTTACCTGGTACGGCTGCAGATTGGCATAGTCGAGAAAGCGAAGTTGCCTGTCGTGTAGATACTCAACTGGTTGTGCGTCTGCTTGGAGTGTAACATCCGCAGACAGCGGTGTAAATGTCTGTAAAAAATATTAATTAAGTAGGTACTATAAAAATCTAAATAAGTAAATAGGAATTACGTATCCGTTGACACAGAACATAAATAGAAAATATTTTCGTTTTTATTATACTTTTTTGTTTTTAAATTTTATACATTTTAAGCGACTTATTAATATAAGTTTTTTTGTAATGCTAAATAATGAATAATAAAAATAATGAATAAATTTTAAATATTTATTATACAAAAAAGAAAAAATTAAATAACTACTTACATATTTTAACACTAAACTGTATAAGGCCAACTTAAATGGTATGAGGATGTGCTAGGAAATTTCTTGTATCCGTCATATGTAGGAATAAGTTTGTATGACTTAATTTTATTTTCTACATTTTTCACATAAGTTTATTTATTGTCTTTATGGTGATATTATAAAATATACGACCATAAAACATAGAAATACTACAGCAAAAACTAGATTGACATAGTAAAATGATTTTTAATTAATTCTAAAATCCTACTTTAGTTAGTATTTTTGGGGTCTTTGTATGATCAAAATTATTTTTGTTCAGACATACAGGTTCACACCTGTATAACTTTTTCAAATTATTAAAATAACAGACTAGGTACTCATTGAGACCTCTCCCATTAATTCAATTTATTATTTTCTAAACACAAAAGATGGATAGTTTCTATGATAACATGTACCTACTACTTATATGTTTTATTACTATTTCCACATAATATAATTTTTTTTTTAAATATAACTAGGTCGGCAACTTATAGACGCCTGCAACATCAGAAGCATCGCAAGCGCGTTGCCGACCCTATCCCCGCCATCCGCCAGAGCTCCGGTCACCTTATTCACCAACAGGAACACAATACTGCTTGAAAACAGTATTATTTAGCTGTGGTCTTCTGTAAGGTCGAGGACCGAGGTACTACCCCAGTCGGGCTGCTCCATATTTTGAGCAGGAAATTTACTGCCGTGCTCTACCTTAGTTATGATTCACAACCACTTCACAATATAATTCCTACCTAAATTATTTCGTGTAACAATTAGTACAGTTGAATCCGTTTATAATGACATCGAAAGGAATTGACAAACACGTCATAATAAGCGGACGTCATACAAAGCGTTTTGTGAAAAAAAAAACGCGTGTCAGCTCCAACGCACGACTGGAGTTTACTTCTTCAGATCGACTGTCTAAATATGCACAAAAAAGTTTGATTCTCCATTTTCTAATCTGCATATTATTGCACCTTTCTCGTCAATCGTAAATGCCTTACGGCGGCGATGAGATGACATTTTTTTCACAGTATGTACAATGAAAAACACAAACAACAAAAAAACAATGCGTGACCTTCAAGCGTCAATTACTCACTGAGAAGACCAATAAGTTACTCTGTAGAGTGTAGACCAAACTGAGACTCAAAACAAAAACGAGCCACACGTGGCTTCCACTTGGCGACGCGTTCGGCAAGTCGAACGTCTTCGGGAATCAATGGGGGTGTAAAGAATCGTGTCGGTCATTATAACCGGACATCATTTCTTAAAAATGGGTCATAATAAGCGACATGTCACTGTAAGGGAAGTCAATATATCCGACTTTTTTATAAAGAATTTTATATGAAAACCAAACTTCGTAGTGTAATTACGTCATAATAACCGGTTGGTCAATATAGGCGGAGTCATAATAAACGGATTCTACTGTATATTTAAAATATAAAATACACTTTTGAGTTAATACATAAAACAATAAATTATTTAGATAAGCAGTGCAAAGTTCCATAGCACGTTCACGAATGCTGCTTATAATTCGATGCGGTTAACTTTGAATAACAACTATACAATCACCTTCGAAAGACCCTTTGCCTCCTACAAATTTACATAAGCGATAGGAATGACGTCTATAATACATATTGTTTTTAGTTTTATAAAATTCGAAAAATCAACTTAATTTATTTCTCACTGTCTAAAGTGAGAAATAAATAATTCGATAACATTCAACAGAATAAATAAATTACACACTAAAAATAATACTAACATTTTATTTTACATAAACATTACAATGTTTTAGGATGCGTTTTTTTTTTTTTTTTCTTTTATTTATGAGAGGCTTTGGTCGCTTAGCGACTATGTCAGCCCCATTGATCTGCATAACACAATTACTGCACTCTTATTCTAATCAACTTTAAGAACATCAAATACATTTTAATCGCCAGTTCCGACGTAGGATCAGACAATATCGAGTTACAAATTCCCACACATCCAAAATTAAAACCAATTTCCTTTTCCAAGTCTCTGCGTTCGGCTCCGACCCGAGCACACTCCACTAAAGCGTGGTATACGTCTTCTCGCGTGTTACATACTGTACAGTTAGGAGACTGAACAACGTTCATCATGAACCCGAATGCATTCAGTGGAGCGTGTCCGGATCGCAGTCTTAAACTAGTAACCAACATTCGACGACTTAATTTGACATTAGAAAACCAGGGTATCTTGGGCGGCTCGCTTTGAAGTGTTTTATACCATATACCTTTTTCAACCGATCTTTTGTTAAAATATTCTTTCCAGTTATCTAAGCACTTGAATTTAATTACTCTCAAAAAATCGGTAAAAAAAGGTACATGACTCACAGGAATACCGTCAACAATCCCCATTTTCGCACCCCTATCTGCAGCCTCATTGCCAGTCAAATTTATATGTTAGGATGCGTTGAAGGAGCGGTTACAGCACTGTCTGTTGCGCTAGCGGTCGCGAATTCGATCCCACACATGACAAACATTTGTATTGGCCATATAGATGTTTGTCGTGGTCTGGCGTTTGTGCTTGTGTGGTGTGTGTGTTTCCGGACCCCCGTCACAGGAGAAAATCCCCACTGGGAGACGTAGTGTGAAGCGTCTTTTTAATCTGATTTAAAAAAAGTAGACTAGTTCGTTGGCTGTTCTTCTTCATACATCATTAGAAAACTACATTTACTACAAGTCAAATAGCCTGCAAAGCTTGTAAAGCACTATAATACTTTACAGGCAAATAAACTATAGTTTACCAAGCGTACACGACTAATCGTAAGTCAAAGTTAGCTTAATTCGCTGTATTTTATAAATTATCCATAAAATTTTATTTTCAAAAACAATATTCCATTGGGCAGTTGTTGGTACCTACTTATCTCTACAGTATTATGCCCATGACACTTGCAACTTCCCATTTAAATAAAAATTGAGCCGAGATTGCGTTTCAAATGTTTCAGTTTGAAGACTTGTTGCTAAACGGCGTTGCTAAAATAGAATTATCCGTCCAATCAATTTGCTTTTGAATCAGTGACATCTATAGTTACTAAATTACTACATTTAATTTTATCTAAATCTACATTTTAACGAGACAACTATTTTATACTGATATACGTACGTTTATAAGAAACTATGTATCTTATCTATATATATAAAAGAGTAACCCACCCATTGACTCATCACGATATCTCTGGAACCATAAGGCGTAGAGACTTGAATTTTGGTAGGAATATTCCTTTCGCCGAGTAGAGGTCAGCTAAGAACGGGTTTTACGATATTCCACCCCTAAGGGGGTTAAACGGGGGTTGGAAGTTTGTATGAAAGTCCTATGTTTTTGAAGTAAGAGACTTGAAATTCAAAATGTATGCTCTATAGATGGTGTGGAGGTGTACTAATAATGTATTTTTAGAAATCAACCCTTTTTGGGGCTGAAACGGGGGGTGGTAGTTTTATGTGAGCGAGATGAAAACTTAAGTATATGTAAGTATATTATTTGCATCACAAAAATAATTAACGCCCAACGAAGTGGGCACGGGTCGGCTAGTAATTGTATATTTGAAAACATATAAGTGCCTGGGCAATCTTACTAACGATAAGAACTATAAATTTTAGGTTAAATGACTAGTTGATGACTATTTTACGAGCGCCGAAGCAATAATTTGTTGTAAAAATTTGTATTTGTATACACAGTATCGTGATTAGATATATTAAGATTTTATTCACAGACCACAGAACTACTATACTCCGTGATTTTATTATTATTTGAAGTTCGTGATGGACGTTGCTCTTAAAACATCATCTGTGGATGCTCTCAGATCAAGTCGTTAGTGTATAAATGGCAAGGATAGGTCAAGTTTTATCCGTCTAGCAAGTCCGTCAGGCAAAAACAAGAATCTGGATTTATTAATACAATTATTATTAATTATCTGAGTCAGAAAGCTTATGTTTCTAATGACACTGAAACAAGTTATTAGATTCAAATGGTTTCGTGAGACCTCAACAATACATATTTTGCGTAATGTACCATTGCATAAATAAAATAATTAAATCTAAAGAATTAAAAGTTAAAACTCATTCTTCATTATTTTGTAAAACATACTTTATAGCAATAAATATTCTGATAACAGCATTGTTTTTTGCGGATAGCGAGTACAAAATTGTAGCACCTGTGACATATAATTATGTGAAACAAAAGTTTAATACTTTTAATAATAAATAATAATAATAAATAATAAATATATACAACACACACACACGGTCGTCTGTTCCTAAAGTAAGCAAGTTAATGCTTGTGTTATAGGTAACAGCCGACTGGTATAGTTACATTTTTTTTTTTCGATAAACATACATAATTATAAATACTACATATATAAATAAATAAATATATATTACACCTAGACTCGGGGTGGGAATCGAACCCACAACCCCCGGAGCAGAAAGAAGGGTCACTACCCACTGCGCCAACGGGCTAGTCATACATTTAAAATAAAACCAAATACTAAAAAACTAAAATAAAAACTAAAATAAAACTTTTAAAATATTATATAAACAAAATTTTAAATTACTTACTTACTATTTTTTATGTTACTAGCTATATATACCTAGCGGTTTCAATCGCGTTTATTTCAATACTATATTGCCTATTATTTATAGTCTTCCTCGGTAAATGGACTAACACAAAAATAATTTTTCAACTCAAACTAGTAGTTTCTGACATTAACTTGCTTAAATAAACAAACTCTCAGCTTTATTATTATGTAGTATACAGTACCTATAGATGAACAAAACTGGCGTAGGTGAATAAATATTAAATATGATTTCAGGACAAAACTACTATCGCCATCTAGTTAATATTACAGGAAAGTCTTTGCTTTGCATTTCAATATGAAATATAGATGGCGCTTTACAAAATAGTGTTATTTAATATTTGCCTGTCGAAATATAAAAATGTAGGTATTGGATAAAACACAGGACTTACCAACGCAGGCCATTTGACTTCTATTTTTTCTAATGTTTTAGGAGCCCAAACTAAAGTCCTTTCAACTAAAAATACACGAAACGTCCTACGAGAATACACTGCAACCCATTCACGACGTTGCCAATCCACACCGTCATATTCCACCAACACCTGTAACAATAATACAATCTTTATTAGAAATAATATTAGAGGTATGTAACTGTTTCAAAATTTTATTTTTAAATTAGTTTTTTGTTGTACAGGTCGCAATTGTATTTTTGTAAATATGGACAGCGCCATCTAGTGTCGAATAGTAACACTGCTTGGTTTTTTAAGTTTCAAAATATTCCCTTTCTTTTTATCGTCACTAGAGGGCGGAATATTCCATAAACATTTTAAATTAAACAAAATGACAAAACTTAACTTAGTAAGTATTGAAAACTTAAAGTCCGACATAATTATATTCATAAATGTAATTAAATGAAAACAAAAAACACCAATGAATCATATTAGATACAACCATAAATTAAGATAAAAAAAGAGTGTGCTTTAGAGTTTAGACCACACGACTTAAGTAAAACTTCTTTAGTTGCCCCTACAGTAATATTTATACGAAACGTAACTCTTTCTATTTCACTAACTTATATCTCCCTCTCAACTTTCGTTCGCCTCGTCCGATCACACTTTCCGTAATGCTCTCGTCACGCATTCATCAGCTTATTCAAGCTTTAAGTTTTACGAGAAAATAAATTTTAGTACGACATAAAAGACATTCAGAAGAAAAAAGTTATAACAATCATATAAATCGCATGATTGAATAAGGTAGCTAGCTAAACATTTATAATTACATAGCAATATCAAGCAGGACAATAACGCAGGTAACTAACTCTTGATGAATGTTCAAGATTGACCTCAATGCGGATGAAACCGACATGTTCAATGTCAAAACAAAATGAACACATAAATAACAAGTGTGTACGAAGATGGAAAACAATTATACACTACATAAGCGAAGTCTTGTGTACATGACGTTACGAACAAAGCCTTATCAGTTAACACGATACTAACTGCGTTTATTGCTATTAATTACAAATGAAAGATGAATATTATAATATTAAATTTTTACTGTGATTAATCCTGTGAACTTCCAAACAATGCTTGATGTTTTTTAAAACGAAAATGAACTGTTTTTAAATTACGTTCTTTCATAAATATTATTAATTAGATCATTAGATATGCCTTAAAAGTACTTGTTAGATCTCGTTCATCTAATGACATGAACCATGACCACATGACAATCGAATTGAGAACCACCTCCTTTTTCGAAGTCGGTTAAAAAGCTTAAGTACATTTAACATACATTTTACTTTGTTTCCTTTGTATTACTTCATCAAGATTTAGTTAAGTACATTCTTATCATGACTGACTAGAATCTAGATTTATGTCACTGAGATTCATGTACTGTTACATAAAACCACTAAGAACGATATTAATCAATCTGAATCCAAGTAGTTGTAACGTTATGTGCGTATAACAAGTTACTAACTCATACAATCTTCATATTATAGTAAAATAGTGTTTAAGTACTGTTATAAATTTTTAATGGAATATTCAATATAAATACTGAAAAAATAAATTAACGCATCTCCAAAAAATTATGAATAACATAATTTTTTATTTACTTAACCACGTAACAACAAACCAGTGTGACGAATATGATAAACATTGGCATGCTATTAACTGATGACGTTTATTATGGCCTACCTACTCTTCCACATTAAAAACTAATTTGACAGTAAATATTATTTTAATATATCACACTGATATTGTATGGATGTCAGTATAACTCTTATATATAATATATTCAATACACCGCACACGACAACATTTGTATTGGCCATACAAGGCCATACAGATGTTTGCCGTGGTAGCGATCGTTACTCATAGTAGGGAATATATCCGCCAACCCGCATTGGAGCAGCGTGGTGGATTAAGCTCTGATCCTTCTCCTACAAAGGGAAAGAGGCCTATGCCCTACAGTGGGATATTACAGGCGGAATCGTAAATCGTAATCGTACTATATTCGATGTCAAAACAACGAAAATCATGTACCAATTTTATACGAAATCCCGTGCCACGGCGACCTTGCAGTTATTTACAAACAAACCTAATAACTCCATATTAGGAAGTACTGTATACAACTACGTTTTATATGACTGTAAAAACTCGTAATTCTTGCAGCCGTTAAATTATTATCTGTGAAAAACGAAAACTATGTCACCGTATGACTTTTTTAAATAAAAGTCCTGCATGGGCCTCCAACATTAATTATTTATTATCAATTACAACTTAATGAAGAGGTTTGGTTTTGAAGGCGTTTTTTAAATTTTATTAATATATTGAAGAATTACGCCTGCAAAATATTGATCTTCTAATTTAATATTTTACAGCAATAATAACTTTCCGAATAAGTCTCGAATATATTATTAATATATAGATGAGAGTTAGTTTATAAATTGAATCTGTAGTTTGTATATCAAACCAACAAATAAATTAACAATCACAATGAATTGTAGTATAGATTGTTATGACATTCTTATCATGTGAATAAATATTTATGCATTATAGGTACTTAACACGTGCAATAAATACATTGTTTTACTCGAGTTTATCGGTTATTGTACATTAACAAGAATCATCACTGTAATGTATTGTTTCACTGGTAGATTAAGGTCAATTCTCTAGTTAAGATTGTAAGGTAATCTGAAACGCTACCACGGTGGATATACAATATCTTACAATTGTTCTCGAGAAAATCGGGTTTCTTGGGTATGTTCCTCTTCACCGTCGAGCATGAGGTGAATTTTAAACACAAACAATGTCTTAGCTAAGGATAGATGCGGCGTCTATCCACGTGTTTTATTCTCCATCTCCACTGACCCTACTGGGTAATCGGCGCTGTATTTACAGAAATACTACACAAATAAATGGCGATAGCCTAGGGGGATTGTCTTTACTTTAGCTAGAAAAAATTAGCAACATGTTTTTAGCGAACTGCTGAATGAATGTTATATTTTACGAACCTACATATAAAACTGTAAATGTATGGCACGTAAGTTTGAAGTATTTTGGTATATCATGTCCATGAAAAAACAGACGAAGCAATATTTTAAAAATTTTATATAAGATAAGGTAATAAGAGCCCATTTCTTACCAATTTTCTAAGTTTTTTTGCTGGTTGTAATATATACATGTGACGTGATAGTTTTTGAAATATTAAAAGCCTTTTTTGAAAGATATAACAAAAACAACAACAAAGATATAACAAAAAATTCTACACAATAACATAACCAATGCTCTCAACATCATCAATCACTTTCTCAAAAACTTACGCAATAGTATAGGTAGGTACATAATTCAAATTACTAGACGTCTCATCACCAACTCTGATATAAATACATTTCGCATACGAGGTATATACATGTCAGATTATTACGATCCGCATTACGAATGTAACCCACATTCATGAGAAGTTTCGTCTCGTCCCAGTTTCACTCGAAGCCCTACACTACAGGCGACCTTGTCATCGTATCTGTTACGTTCAAGTAATAACACGTATCTAAGCGATTATTTACTCACTCTGTACATGTATAGAACCGTGCTTACTAAACAGAATAGCGCGCGGCCGTTTGTTCGAAGGACTGCCATTTGTTGTGATTGCGGTCACACGACTAAATAAGGAAGGTAAATCTTATTACATGGATTACATATTATGCTTTTGAGACCACGCCGTAACAGGAAAATCGTAACAAACAGAATACTTAGAATAGTCCTCGTGAAATAAGAAAAAAATGCTCCTAGGTAAAAATATACAAACTTACTTGGGCATTTAATAATAGAAAACAAAATCTAATAAGAAGATATTATTACAATAATCAGATTAGACGACACGATCTAAGAATTTTATGACTTGTGTAAGACATGCCGCGTTGGCGCAGCGGTCACAGCAATGGATTGCGATTGGCTGTTGCGCGGGCGGTTGCGGGTTCGATCCCCGCACACGACACCATTTGTTTTGGCCATACAGTTGTTTGCCGTTGTCTGGGTGTTTGTGCAGTCCTTTTGGTTCTCCCCATCGTGCCTCGGAGAGCACGTTAAGCCGTCGATCCCGGTTGTTATCATGTACACCTGATAGCGATCGTTACTCATAGTAGGGAATATATGCGCCAACCCGCATTGGAGCAGCGTGGTGGATTAAGCTCCGATCCTTCTCCTACATGGGGAAGAGGCCTATGCCCAACAGTGGGATAGTACAGGCTGAATCGTATCGCATCGTAAGACATGAAGCAGTTAACATCGAGAAGGTTACGAGTATAGCATTTCTATCAGAAAAAAAAACTGTGTGGTTTTATGAAACCACGGTAAAAGTGAAACTTTTTTTCACATTATAGACATAACTAAAAAAAATTGGAATAATATTCCATTAAGGGTATAATCCGCCAACCCGCACTGGAGCAGCGTGGTAGATTAAGCTCTGAACCTTCTTCTACATGAGGAAAAGGCCTATGCCCAACAGTGGGATATTACAGGCTGAATCGTGAAGGGTATAAAAATAGCTTTATCAATCTTACCGCGCGGCCGACCGTCACGTGACATGCAACACACAGACGAAAAAGTTTGAGACGATGAAATAAAGGTTTTATTCAAAAAAAATATTTTTGGAAAAAGTTCCGATCTATATTTAGATTAATGTAAAGCATGTATCACAACGTATGTAATTATATATCTTCTATACATCAATACAAATATGTAATTATAAAATTGGAGTGCTGTTTGTATAAATATTAAAATAACCGCTTTTTTCTAAATGCATATGGATGTATAAAACTATAAACGGTACATAAACCCAAATAACATTTTTTTACAATTTTTGTATGTCTGTCTGTCTGTCTGTTTGTTCCGACTAATCTTTGAAACAGCTGAACCGATTTTGACGGTACACTCACTGGCAGATTGATGTAATAAGGAATAACTTAGGCTACTTTTAATTTAGAAATTTATTTATTTTATAACTGCGAACTGAACAATAATTTTTTTGTTAAATTTCACACGGACAAAGTCGCGGGCACATTATGTGAATACATCTATATAAATGTGCACCTTATCTTAGTTTCGTTTATTAATTTCGATGACATGTTTATAAAAATCATATAATTTAAGTCGATACTCCGCATATAATTTATAGTACCTGGGTGACCGAGCCTAGCTCGGTATTTTCATTTTATTTTTTGTTTTTTTTTTTTCTCGGTATTTTTATATTTTAATTTTATTTAAGTATAAATCACGAGTGAAATTTAAAAAAAAAGAAAAAAAATTAATCTGGAGACAGATTCGAACCCGGGTCGACACGATTTGACGCCCGCCGATATCCTAATTACGCTATTACAGTTATGCTGACAATATGTGAAATTAAGCTTCGTATTCTAATGATATTTTTTCATTGCCTAAAAACAGGGATAAAACGACATTTTTTTAAATGAATCCTAGCTAGATCAATTTTTCGTCCCCGAAATCCCCTGCATACTAAATTTCACGAAAATCGTTGGAGCCGATTCTGAAATTCGGAAAATATATATTATATATATACAAGAATTGCTCGTTTAATAGTATAAGATTATTATCAGAGGCAAATTGTGCGGTGCAGATGTCGGTATGCTTCGAAAATAGAAATGAATTCAGAGGTGTTTGTAAGGCGACTGTGTATGCTATCGCACATTCAAGTGCAGTCAAGCCCACGCTTTCGGGGTGTTGCCAAACCCTTGACTGGCCAACGTTTATAAACAGACCGACTGAAATCGCTTACAATAAACTTATGATATTGGGCTTTTTCCTAACATTTCGATGTAATGACTGAAACATTTTGTGGAAAGGAAAGTATTGCTTGAAAGAAATGAAAGATGATGCAAGTAAGAATCGAGTTTGTACTGAGTTTACGATTGAAGGAGCGATGATACGATAAAATCATACGCTTTATGTGACTCCGATGCCGATTCTCTGGACAAAAAATGCACCAGCCAGCCTCTAAGCATTTACTATTTCATGACACTATTATATCTTTATATAAACTTTAGAGACTAGGTATAACTCGATAGATTAAAATGTCAGTCATTTCATTCATGTTTATATCGAAATAAATACGAATTATAGGTATTGTATCAGTACACAACGCAATAGCGATTTTGACAATGTCTTTCGTAATATCTTTTGAAATCATTTCCGTTCATATTATTCCCTAACAATAGACCATAATGATCTGAATTCTGTTACATTGCGTTCCATCACATTTGAAGAACATCAATTGTGTCTGTTAATTAAGAACTATCAGCTCATTAATTGATGTCTAATAATTATTATCAATCGTTGTCAAAATAAAGGTTAAATCTCGCGTACGTTCTACGCAGTATATCATTATATTTTACAGAGTACCTATACCTATATCTAGTAACTTTTGATTTTGTAGGTAGTTTAATTTAAACGCGTTTTAACATGGTTACATCAAGATGTGCGGTAGTCGTTTGAAGACAAGTTTCGAAAAGAAATACACGTAAGCAGATAATGTTATTTTACTTTTGAAGTTTCAGTTTCATATTTTTTATCATATTTATATATCTTATACTTAATTAAATAAACAAAAAGCCCTCTGAGCCGCTTAATCAGGGTAGCGATCGTTAATCATTGTAGGGAAATTATTCGTCATCCCGCCATGACACAGCAGCAACAGATTACGATGTTATGTAAATGCATGTGACTGTGTTACTGTTTCACACGACTTCAAATTCGATACATTTTCCATACCACGGGCGTTATAAGAAGACTACAAAGTAAAATGTGCTTACTTAATATTTCTCAAAGTACAGCTCAATAACAGTACAATTTGTTTCTTTTTAAATACAAATACATTTATTGTTAAGTGTAACATTGATAATATTTTATATACCTGGAAAACGTTCAGTGCTAACATTGAGACCAGATGGCAGTTATCAAGAACATTGCTAACAACAAAATGCTAAGCGTGTTCCGTTATTTATTTGTTTAGCAGCTACTTCTTTACCGGTGCGCGGGAAACGCGTTCTAATAATAGAAACGGTAAGTACTTAGTCAAGGTTGTGAAACTAGGTTACTGCGAATGATTATAAGACACTGCCAGAAAACATCTATCTTGTAAAGTTATAACTTTCTTGAAACAACATTATTACAATTAAAAAAAATATTACAACCTATCTACTCTAAATAGGTACGAGATATTTTAATATACATAGGTAGGTACATGTTTTGTCTTACATGCGTTGTTTTATTCAGTGCGTGTATTACTTTATATTAGAATACGATATTTTTGAATAGAACAATATATAAATATACATAATGAATTAAGATCCGTCATTAAAAGAAGATTATAAATTAAGTTTGCCAAAGATCAAGCTTTAACTCTTTACACATTCTTTAAATAAAACCATGTTCTTTATTTAAGAACGTGTAGGTATTTCAACTTGATATTTATTTTAATAAGATACTAGTAAATAATTAAATACGCACACATTTTTCCATCTAATATTAAATTCATTGCAGTTGCTTGAGTTAATTTATACCTATTCGTTTTTTTTTTTTTACGAACTTATCATCAAAGTTAAAGTCCATATTATTTGTTAAAGGATAACAGTAAACATTAATAAAATAATCCAAATTTAAGGTTAAATTCTCGATAAAAGAGTATCTTATAATAACACATTTCTGTGTATTTAAGTATTAGACTAATAATAATCTGTTTTATTACAAATAATACATACAAATAACAAAACTTAATAAATTATTCACTAAACACATTCTCTCATCGTTCAACTAAAATTGTATCTATATATCGTTATATAACATTAAAATATCGTCAAAGGTTACTTATCAAAAAGTGAAAGTTGAAAGTAAATGTATCATGAATGTATATAATTAACTTTTTAAATAAGAGAAAGCTCCACAATAGATAATAGACCCAGTTATAAAAGTTAAACATTTTAATATATCTAGTGAATTTAAGTATAGATAACTTTATAACTATAAATTTAATACAATTTTTTTCCCGCCCATAAAATCCTAAAAACATTCGAATGACAGCTCCAAATAAGCGCGCCCCACACATTTCCCGACGGGTTCAGTGGGTCAATGAACGCAGCGAGCGACTCGGACCTGTCGCACGATCTGTTGCAAAACATTGTCGTACCAACCTTGCGCCTTGGTATCTCCACTCCGTCGTAGACTTTTACTAACAATGAAAAATTACTATTTACTATTTAGCTTAACATAATACAAAAATATATGTATGTCATTTAATTACCAATTTCAATACAATAGCCATCAATTGCAAAGAACTTTAAAAGGTTCCATTTATTTGGAGCGTTTTGATAAAGATTGTCCATTTCTAATTTATTATGGTTTCAAATCATTAAGTTTGAAATACCTGTAATAGAATTTTGTGCTTTCGTTTATTTCATACTAAGAATACGAACAGTATTTAGTCTTTTTGAAAAGAATTCCGAACAACGTCATTAAAAATGCACGAAGCAACTCTTTTTACATTCATAGACGTAGAAGCAAACATAAGGCTAAGGGTAGTTCCCCTTCCATTTCTAAAGTGCTTACTTTTTTTTGCTACAATAGAGCGCTTTTGAAGAATATCATACCTTACATATTTAAAAAATGATTTCCAAATTGTAATGTCTGCATATTATGTAATGAATTTGTAACATTTTAATTTAAATTTGGCAGTTTGGCTAGCCCGTTGGCGCAGTGTACAGTGACTGCTTTCTGCTCCGGAGGTGGTGGGTTCGATTCCCGCCCCGAGTCTTTAATTATATATGTATCTATTATTCGTATATATTTATAGAAATAAATGTATCTATATCAGTCGGCTGTTACGAAAATTAAGTTGTTTACTTTAGGAACAGACGTGAGACGACCATGTTGTGTGAATGTTAAGAATAAAAAATCGGCCAAGTGCGAGTCGGACTCGCGCACGAAGGGTTCCGTACCATTGACTAAACTAAAGATATACAAGTAAATTTTCTGTAAAATATTTATTCTGTAAAATATTTATTAAATTGTGACGCCATCTATGCCGCTATTAGAAAACTATTATTAGTCTATTGACGAAGTTTTCCTAATTTCTGATAGATGGCGTTTTAGACTAATAAAAAACAAAAATAATTATCGCCTCCCCTTAAATATTTATTTTATTTTGTTTTTAGTATTTGTTGTTATAGCGGCCACAGAAATACATAATTTGTGAAAATTTCAACTGTCTAGCTATCGCCGTTCTTGAGATACAGCCTGGTGACAGACGGACGGACGGACGGACGGACGGACAGACGGACAGACGGACAGACGGACGGACGGACGGACAGCGAAGTCTTAGTAATAGGGTCCCGTTTTTACCCTTTGGGTACGGAACCCTAAAAACAACTATTTTTTAAGAAACTTGTCAATAGTTTATACAGTCCTATATTAGCCAAAATCTACTGTACGAAATAAAACGCAGTTTTCAATCCAAATTTATTTTAGATATTTATTATAGGCGAAGATCCGATCTTCTGACACATATTTTGGAAACAGGGGAACCAGCGTGGCGAAGGAAGCAGTTCGTCAAGCTGCGCTGACTTGGCCTCCAAACGCTTTGTGCGTGCGTTTTTAGCTAAGCAATATATTTGCAACAAATAACAAAAAAATATCGGTTTACCTAAAGTTCGATAAGTTTCTTATGATAGATTTATCATTAAAAAAAAATCATTTCTAAATCCTAAACCGACAATCAAGCGCTTGAAAAAAATGAACGTCAGTAATAACGGCACTGTTATAAGATTTCATTTCCTATAAGACTATAAGATAATTTTTGCTTATTAAAAATGATTATGCTTCTTCTTATTTATATTTTGTAAAAAAAAATAAAGAAAAGTAAAACCACAAACAAGATTTCAGAAAATCTTTTCATCAATTTATAAGTTATTTTAATGACTTCGAATGCTTCATTAATTAGTAATTAAAGGCATAAAACTTCAATATAGAGTCTTTAATAATAAGCATTCAAAATGAATGCTCAGTCAATACCATAGTAAATTGAGTAAGGTTACAATAATTATTCTTATGAACTAAATTCAAAACAAATTAACTTAATATGTGCCTGCCTATACCACAATAACTCATTTACGAATAAAGTTAGTAAAACACATATTTTTTACTTTAATCCTTGAGGTGACGATAAACTCCGAAACTACTGAACCAATTTTTATCAAATTTTGTAAGCATCTGTAATTTGGTCCAACTTGGGATATAGGGTAGTTTTTATCTCAATTGGACCCGGTAGGTGGCGCTGCTATCGGTATCTCAATCAAATTTAGTACCTAGCTGTTTTCCGGGCAGGATAACGTCTGCCGGGTCCGATATACATATAATTATAATTATTAATTATATATAATCACTAGCTTCTGCGCGCGACTTCGTCGGCGTGGACTCCACTCCTATTGGTCTTAGCGTGATGATATATAGCCTATAGCCTTCCTCGATAAATGGGCTATCTAACACTGAAAGAATTTTTCAAATCGGACCAGTAGATCCTGAGATTAGCGCGTTCAAACAAACAAACAAACAAACAAACAATCAAACAAACTCTTCAGCTTTATTATATTAGTATAGATATAAACTTCCTGTAACAGTAACACTGTTAGTAAGATCATATTAATAGAAAACATGTTTTAAGTATGCTGTATCGAGTATAATATTTTAATTTAAGCTACTAAAACAGTAGGGATTCTACCTTTTTAACAGTTCTAGCTCAGCAGATATCAGCACGATGATAATCTCTAAACAACGCAAGATTATATCATCGCATGTGACAGACAGTTCGGTGTTCTTTCTCACGATATCTATACTAATATATAAAGCTGAAGAGTTTGTTTGTTTGGTTGTTTGTTTGTTTGTTTGAACGCAGTAATCTCTGGAACTACTGGGCCGATTTGAAAAATTCTTTCAGTGTTAGATAGCCTATTTATCGAGGAAGGCTATAGGCTATGTATCATCATGCTAAGACCAATAGGAGCGGAGTCCACGCCGACGAAGTCGCGCGCAGCAGCTAGTTTACGATAAGACTCAATCATTAATCAAGAGTTTAGATTGGATTAATAAACACAAACCAACCGTATCACCGTTGATTACTCGGCTAGCTGCGAGGTCACGGTTGTACCGGCTCGCATCAAGTGCTCCGGACAGACGTAACCGACGCAACGTGACACCGCGACACGTTCATTGCGTAACTCATTAAAAATATCTAATAGTTTTTTTTACTAAGGGCCTGTTTCACAATTTCCTGATAAAGTAATCTGACGTATTCTAGTACGTTTATGATGTTGTTTTTCTTTTTTTACCATCAAACTCCACTTTATATTAATGGTTAAGGAAAAACTGGATTTAAGGCTTGTTTTATTTCATGCTTATAAGGGAATCTGCTATGTATCAGTAACTTATGTTCAAGATATACTTCATCAGCAACACACACTCACACAGTACTAACAAGTATAAATAAATTTAACTGATTGTTCCGCTGGCGGTCGCGGTTTCGATCTCCGCTCACGTAGGTATAGACATTTGTATTGATATAGATGTTTGTCGTTGTCTGGGCGTTTGCGCTTGTGTATTGTATGTTTCCTGACCCCCGAAACACGAGAAAATCCTAGTGTGGGCATTGAGTTTGAAGAAGTTTACATAATTATAACAGTGAGTATTGCCTATTAGTGATATCGTTAGATATAGAATTTTAAATAACTGTTTATGATTATCATCAAATATTAATATCTTATCATTTTTATTTTATGTGACGAAAGTGTAAATGTTGTCTCGTACAAATTTACTACAGTGAAAATAGATTCTATTATAAGCTTTTTGATGTCGCTCATAAAACGTCCAGTTTCGATAAGATCCCATCCTGTGAGATGGGGGACATTGAAATGATAAATTGCACGACTGAAGTCATCAATCAATTCAACATAATTTTATTATTATACTCAGTTAGTTTTTGATGGTAATATTCAACAAAATTCATTTTAGCAATGACTTTTCTTGAACATTACCATTTGAATTCAAGTACTAATACTAATAGTAAGTATAGATGTTTGTAAGAATTGTAAAAAAAAACTACTAAGTATAACAGAAGCAACCTAAATTTTTTAAACAACTATAAACTATTTAACCATGCTGTAATATTTATTAAGTACTTTGAAGTAAGTTTTTCGTGCAAACTAAATCTTAAGTAAATAATAGTAAAATTTATGACGAAAAAACAGCAAAAAGACCGAGAGATGTAAATATTTATTTATTAAGTATAAAATATAATGATAAAAAATAATGTTTTTAGACTTTTCAGGCAATTTTTTAAATTGTTCTCTCTGTAAGAACCATCCTCGTACTTCAAGGAATACTCTAATAAAAGAATTAACGAAATCGGTTCAACTGCTCTCGAGATTTGCGCTTAGCAACACATTAATTAACATAATAGATTTTTCAGTATAGAAATACTTTAGATTTTATAACAAACTATAAAATAGAAGAAATCTATTTTTATTAAATACCCTCGTTTTGACTTCCGTTTTTAATACAATTTTATTTGGGAGTTAGCAAAATTATATGAGCTGATTTACAGCTCTTACCTAAAACGGCACCACAAGAACAAGTTTTGCTAACCATAAAAGAAAAATTTATTGATTTGAAATCATCTTAGCCAATATCTTTATATCTTGGGTTCAGTCTTGTAGTAGCAAAAAATTCATTACAATAACAATATATTTACACTTAAGACAACAAGGGTAAAAAGTTTATCTTTCAGTCGTTAAAAGATGAATAGCGCTTATTAAAAATAAAACTATTTGTTCCGGTTCGAAATCATAGTAACGACTTACTCGGTTGTTCTGGAAACTGATTTGTAGATAGATGATTTTTTTCAAAGACTGAAAAAGGTCCTATAAAAATCAATGCTTGAATAATTGACATAATCAGCACATAAATAATTCACTCAAGCAGCATCATTGGCAAAAAGTGTAAGACCACCTTCATGGTTCGATGAAATTGATGAACTAAAATGTCAAGAATTTACAACAGAAACGGAGTGTTTGAATGTTTATAAAGGACAAAATATTAACTAAAATAATTAACTTATACAAACTACATATATTATATATTGTAAAAATGTACATATAATATATATAATATTAAAAACAAAATCATCTAAATCGGTCCTCTCCCAGTCAAAAGTTTTGAGGTAGCAAAAAAAAATACAATCGAATTGAGAACCTCCTCCTTTTTTAAAGTCGGTTAAAACAGTTTTATATTCATACCTGTTTGAAAATAAAAGCCGACGCAGGTTATTTTGACCGAAATATATGGAATAGTAATAACAAATAACTATTGGTATAAGTTTTTATTTCCTTTCCATCATCCTATCAACGAACGTCAGCGGAACGAACTGAAACAGCTGTGGGATGCGCGTGCGCCGCATGCATTCTTTGCGGTCAACGCACGCACCCGGTTCCGCTCTACTATAGACGTACATACAACCGACAAGTACTATAGGTTGTTTTGTAAGTTATAAATATATATCGTTATTTCAAAAGCGTTAATACTTAGTGGACTTTGGATTCAAGTGGCAAAGTAATAAAGTATTCTACTAACACGTGTTGAATTTCAATTATTTTGTCACTTTGATTTTATTTTCGTAAGTTAAATGTTTGTGCGACAAACTTGAAAGTATTAGGTGTCAAAAAAGTTAAAAATTTATTATTGTAAGACTAAATCATTGCCAGTGTCTTGGACACATTATATTGCATTAATTCAATTACATAAATACCTAGTTTAATTGAAAGTTTATGACGTAATATAAATCAGTATAGAAGTATAAATATATTAAAAGGGAAGAGCACTACTTGTACTTTGCTCGTTTATTTTCTTTTTACAAAATTTAATTCCTTAGCCTAGGAGAATACTTATCATAATATGAAGTGTCCATTTAGGCCAGTAAATAAAGCATTTAACCTCGCACTAAATTTCCGATCCAATTTTAATGTTTTTTTAGGTTAAGGGTTACTTACTGACCATAAAAACACAAAATGCTGACAGATCCAGGTAGAGCTTCGATCGCAATCTTAAAGAAAAGTTTTTGGCCGATATCTCCAAAACTATCCACTTTAGGGCAAAAGTTTTTCAGACCTTTTTTGTAGAGAATAAAATTTCGCATCTTTTATTTTCTGTAAACTTTGAACTTACCGTTTACGATTTATGGCCCATTTTATTCGTCCAACAGTAGCGCCACTTGAGCCGGCCGCACTCCTCGCGCACTCGATGAAAGAGCACGTAAACGTAACTCGTAAACGGTAAGTTTTACAAAAAAAGTTTAAAGGAAATAAAAGATACGAAATTTTATTCTCTATAAAAAAGGTCTGAATAACTTTTGCCCTAAAGTGGATAGTTTTGGAGATATCGGCCAAAAACTTTTTTATAAGATTGCGATCGAAGCTCCACCTGGATCTGTCAGCATTTTGTGTTTTTATGGTCAGTAAGTGACCCTTAACCTAAAAAAAAATTAAAATTGGAGCGGAAATTTAATGCGAGGTTGACCAAAAAAAAACGGCTTTATTTACTGACCTATTTCAGTCTCGAGATAAACATGTTTATAGTATTTGCCTACAGTGCTAGAACGCTCAGGGTCACAGGTATACACCGGAGATAATGATCAATGTCCATCGATTCGCCATTGCTGCTATCTTTACTGTCAAAACAGTTACGCTCCGGCCAAATGTTTTGTAAGTCCCGGGGCTTCTGAGGTTCATTACAGTCGTAATGTTAATTTGTGCTGGCTGATTCTTTATCAATTTTTTTGCACACGATGAGAGTGTTGAAAAAAAGGTCCGACGACCCGACTAGAAAAAAAGTTAGGCTCAACCAGATCATGTATCTGGACCGGATCAGGATAGAATGAAGCATGCCAGGTCCGGTAAGCCCCATCAGGACCAGGTCTGGTCCAGATAAGGATAGCCTGACGTAAAATATAATCAGGTATGGTAAGGAATAACTGCATAAGGACCAGGTCGGGACCAGATAAGGATATCCTGATGTAAAATATAATCAAATA
Organism: Melitaea athalia; assembly: GCA_905220545.2. Classification (NCBI taxonomy): domain Eukaryota; kingdom Metazoa; phylum Arthropoda; class Insecta; order Lepidoptera; family Nymphalidae; genus Melitaea; species Melitaea athalia. Next base: position 6,475,977 of record HG992188.1, read on the forward strand.
TGGTAAGGCATACATACTGGATCAGGACCAGGTCTGGTCCGGATAAGGATCGATCACGATTCAGCCTCTAATATCCCACTGTTGGGCATAGGCCTCTTCTCCATGTAGGAGAAGGATCGGAGCTTAATCCACCACGCTGCTCCAATGCGGGTTGGCGGATATATTCCCTACTATGAGTAACGATCGCTATCAGGTGTACATGATAACAACCGGGACCGACGGCTTAACGTGCTCTCCGAGGCACGGTGGGGTAACCCACAAGGACTGCACAAACACCCAGACCACGGCAAACATCTGTATGGCCAATACAAATGTTGTCGTGTGCGGGAATCGAACCCGCAACCGCCCGCGCAACAGCCAATCGCAAACCAGTGCTCTAACCGCTGCGCCAACGCGGTGTCATAACGGCGGATAAGGATAGCCTGATGTAAAATATAATCAGGCATGGTAAGGCATAACTGGACCAGGACCAGGTCTGGTCCAGATAAGGATAGCCTGATGTGGTCTCTCGTGCCGTTTCATATTTTATGAAATTGATGTACACTGCAAGATTCTTAAAATAATTTTCTGTAACTCATGCGGTCAAAGCATTGTGTTTGCTCGCAAACAAAAAAAAAAACCGGTCAAGTGCGAGTCGGACTCGCGCACCGAGGGTTCCGTACAAACCTGCAGGTATATAAGTAAAAGTTATGGTATTTTGCTGCTAAATGAAATCCGTAACATTACAATATGGAAAGTTGGAGGAGCATAAATTTAAGACAAAGGTATCTTTATCTTTTCATTAATTCTTTAATTTATATAAAATAAAATAAATAAATAAAATAAAAATCGCCTTTATTTCTATTACTATTAAAATTTCAATTAATACTAGCGTAAGTATTCTTAGTTTAAACATATGTATGTATATTAACCTATGTATATATTTATTCTATACTCGTATAATTAACTCGTCTATATGTTTATAACATCACTTAATTAATATTGGTAATAGTAATAGTCGCCTCTGCGGCGTAGGCCTCTCCTAAACATTTCCATGTATCCTTTTCCCGTGCTTTCTGTATACACAGCGGTCCACATAATTATCTGGTTGAAGATATCTCTCCACCTTTTAATTGGTTTCCCTTTTTTCCTTGACCTGTCTCTTGGTAGGAAAGTTCTTTTATCGAAGTTATTTATTTACAAATTTTTTAGTCACTATTTAGAAATCTGGTTCAAAAATACTTTATTACTATTAAGTATTAAATTTGAACCATATTATATATAGTACTTAGATATTTATTTATTATTTATTTATTTATTTAAATAGTCCCACAGATTATGTAGCATTTATTTTGTAATTTAATTCGAGCCTTTTTGACCTTTGTACCTGTTTTCAAGTTTGTATAAAACATGTTTTCCTAAATTTATTTTTATTATTGTCTGCTATTGTTTAAACATATATATTTTTTAATGTCTAGAATTCTCATTACAGTGTTAATATTACTTGATTTCATTAATCATTTCAATACTGTTGATTTTGACAAGTTCGCGCCCGACATTATGACGCGAAATCATGTGTTTTGCCCATAGTCACCACGCTGGGCAGGCGGGTTGGTGACCGCAGGGCTGGCTTTGTCGCACCGAAGACGCTGCTGCCCGTCTTTGGCCTGTGTATTTCAAAGCCAGCATGGATGGTTATCCCGCCATCCGTCGGCTTTTTAAGTTCCAAGGTGGTAGTGGAACTGTGCTATCCCTTAGTCGCCTCTTACGACACCCACGGGAAGAGAGGGGGTGGCTACATTCTTTAGTGCCGTAACCACACAGCACGCGTAACCACACAGCAAACTTATATGTACATATGTGTCATTAAATATAGCATCTATTGTTATATAGTTATTTATTTATATGTGATTTTATTTTATATTGTTCCTTTTTTTACAAAATTTTGTGCCCTTCCCCTAGTTTATATGCAAGTCCTCTGCCCAAAGGTTGCCTGGAAGAGATCGCTGTGTTAGCGATAAGGCCGCCTGTTGCAATTGATGCAAGTTTATTGTTATAAATTCTATGTATTGTTCTTTTGTGTATTGGTGTGCAAAAAGAGTTAGTAAATAAAATATTACTTTGCAAAGTTTTATAATTGAAAAACAAAGCAGAAATAAACAACATTACACATACTATTTCTGTGGTTGCAATGTAACTATACATTTAAGGTTTTCGTAATTTTTCCTGTATCTGTGCTATAAGACGTTGCTTCATACCTGAAGATTTTAGGTCGACGGGAAGTATTCTTTAGATTTTTATTCCCTTGTCAGCTGTTTGCTAGTTTCAATATATGCGGTTTAAATTGCTGTTTCTTTTGATATCGTGGACATAGAAGTTTGATTTTGTTACAGCTTAAAGTTATTATAGACGTGAGTATTTGATATGAATTTCAATTTAATACTTTTACGCGTTCATGAGAAAAGTGGTATTAAGTGTAAAATTATTAAAATATTTTTTTTTTATATGTAGTAACTAAAAATTTACACTTTTCGCAATTTTTCCTGTATCTGTGCTATAAGACGTTGCTTCGTACCAAATTTCAAGATTCTGACTTCACGGGAAGTACCCTGTAGGTTTTGATTCCTTTGGGACTATTTTCGATGAAAATATGCGGCTTAAATTGGTTTTTCTTTTGATATCGTTGACATAGAAGTTTGATTTTGTTACAGCTTAAAAGTATTATAGACCTGAGTATTTGATATGAATTTTAATTTAATATTTTTACGCGTTCATGAGAAAAGTGGTATTAAGTGTAAAATTATTAAAATATTTTTTTTAATATGTAGTAACTAAAAATTTACACTTTTCGCAATTTTTCCTGTATCTGTACTATAAGACGTTGCTTCGTACCAAATTTCAAGATTCTGACTTCACGGGAAGTACCCTGTAGGTTTTGATTCCTTTGAGACTATTTTCGATGAAAATATGCGGCTTAACTTGGTTTTTCTTTTGATACCGTTGACATAGAAGTTTGATTTTGTTACAGCTTAAAGGTATTATAGACTTGAGTATTTGATATAAATTTCAATTTAATACTTTTACGCGTTTATGAGAAAAGTGGTATTAAGTGTAAAATTATTAAAATATTTTTTTTTTATATGTAGTAACTAAAAATTTACACTTTTCGCAATTTTTCCTGTATCTGTGCTATAAGACGTTGCTTCGTATCAAATTTCAAGATTCTTAGTTCATGGGAAGTACCCTGTAGGTTTTGATTCCCTTGAGAGTGTCGAAAATTTGCAGCATAAACGGCTGTATCTTTTGATTGCCTTGGCTTAGAAGTTTCATTTTTTCACAGCTTTAAGAGGCAGCAGATCTGAGTATTTAATATAAATTTCAGCTTGATGCCTCCACGCGTTTCTGAGAAAAAGGGTCTTGACAGACAGACGGACAACAAAGTGATCCTATAAGGGTTCCGTTTTTACCTTTTGAGGTACGGAACCCTAAAAACGACTTCAATTTACATAGAAAAGTAATACAACGTAGGTATACTTAGGTAGTCGAAAAAATCGTCGATAAAATTAGCATTATTAAGGATAACTCAAATAGTAGATACCTACTCGTCAAATTCAAATTTGAATGGTGGTCCTATCACATATTATGATAAGCACCAGGTTTGAGTTAAAACAAGAATCATCAAAATTGATACATCCAGTAAAAAGTTGATTTAATCACATCCTTATTTTTTTTTAAATCGGTTAACAATACGTTATTCTTCCTCGTGTTGCAAATACCTACTAAACAATCGGAAACTAATAGAACCAGTCATTTGAACACATAATATCACTATTGACTTTAAACGCGGTGATCATTATTTTTAATTATATACATTAGAATACCTAATATAATTTTCATAGAATAATAATTTGCCTAAAATATAATTTAAGTTTATAAAATTAAAACGCGATTATGTCAAAACAAAAAGCTAAGGACATTGATCATTACTGTAATTTGTAGTGGACTCTTCATATGATAAACAATACGATTTTGATAGCGATTGTATATTTTATAGTGATTGTACTACATCAAGTAAAATGACAAAATGAATAATTCATCACAACCGTACCTACTTCGGTAACCGAATGAAATAAAAATAAAACGGCTTTTGGGTCAGGCTAAAATATAATTTACTCGTAGAAGGTACAATTAAAAAGTGAATGAAATTTTTCATCTTTGAATTTTTAGGTTGCATATTATATGAAATTTGTTAAAAAAATATTTATTAACAATTTAATTTTTATATATTTTAATAATTTTATGGACTCCGTGTAAGCTGTAGTGTATAAACTGTCAGTGTCCCAGATTGAACAGTGGATTTTTAATCTTCTTTGACACGAACAAAATACGCTCAAAATCTTTTTGTTAAAAACATGTAGTGCTAATTATAATCAAAAGTATAATAATGTAAGCGCCATCCCGTAGTGAAGCAGCGTGGTGGATTAAGCTCCAATCTTTCTCTTACATGGAGAAAGATTCCTTTGCCCAACAGTGGGATGTTACAGGCTGAATCGTATCGTATCGTCGATCTTGAGTCAGTTATGTTCATGTAAATTATTTAACAATATTGTTAAAGTACCTATTACTTTACGAATCTATCTTTTTATACTAATAAATGGAGAGCCGGTTTTTTATATTTTATATTTAGTGTATGATATGTTGGTGATTACTTTTCGTGTAAAAAATCTGGACGAACAGATGTCTAGTCTATATACTTATAAATCGAGAGCCAGTTTTTTTGTTCGGTGATAATGCGAAAACTACTGAGCCGATCGGAATAATACTTATAATATATATATCATATGATGCAGCATGTTTCGGAGAAGGTTTTAGTATACGATATGTTGGTGATTTGACTTATCGTGTAAAAAATATGGACGGAAAGAGGTCGCTAATATTGTATAATTATTACCTAATTTTCTCAATAATTATTAACATCTGTAAATTGAAATATATGTTTATGTTTTACGTCTTTTATTTTAGAATGCCAATTAGATTATTAATTGTAATAAAGGCCAGTCTTTAGACAATAGTATTTCGATTTATGGGTTTTTTTGAAAAAGTGGGGGGAGGGGGTGTGGTGGATTATCCTCTGGTGCCTCTCCCATCCCTAGAAATCTCATGATTATAACGATATCACGGCAAAAATTTTTAAGGTAAAAATTATTTAAATACCGAATACCTAATTTTAATTGTACGTATTTTAGCTCCGATGCTGCAAGAAGTGCATTCATACTCCGTTCCGTAGCTTTTAAAACATTTACACATTATAATAATACACGTATGTACGTAGAAACTATTTGTAACACTTTTAAACATAATATTATTCGTATTTACGTTAAAACTATCTCTTGAATTCTTGATTGACATTTGACAAGAGTAATTTATACGATACGAAGAACAGATTAATATGAAGTATGAACTGACATATCGATGTAGATGTTTTCGTTCTATCTATCAAACAGGCAAAAGTCTAAGACCATACAGCCTATTCAGTCAGGATTCTTTTCAATACATTTTTTTATATGAAGGCAAAACCTATTTAATCGTAGGTAAATCTTTTTAATTTTGAGCTTAGATAAATTAGATTATCGACATAATTTCGTTATAAAAAATAAATAAATAACCCTAACCTATCTAACTCAGTTTTTATATATTAAATTAATACTTGTGCATTGTAGGAAAAATTAGAACGACATAATATTCTAATAAAATTAGTAAAATTGTGTGTTAGAATATTATATATACAGAAATCCGAAAAATACCCAGAACCCAATCCGAGCACCCTACTATCCACGTGGTCTTGGTCTGTCTTACCCCTAGAGTGTTCTGTTGAGAGCCCGGAGCGGATAAGGCTGGTCGCCGAAGGCGACCAGCCTCATCCGCTCCCTACGCATTCGTTCATGCGCTTTCGCACAGCGGGAGAGGTATGTCCTCCTTCCGCGCCGGAGCCGTGTTATACTAATTTGACATTTGACAAGAGTAATTTATAATTTTATACGATACGAAGAACAGATTAATATGAACTGACATATCGATGTAGATGTTTTCGTTCTATCTATCAAACAGGCAAAAGTCTAAGACCATACAGCCTATTCAGTCAGGATTATTTTCAATACATTTTTTTATATGAAGGCAAAACCTATTTAATCGTAAATCTTTTTAATTTTGAGCTTAGATAAATTAGATTATCGACATAATTTCGTTAATCTAACTCAGTTTTTATATATTAAATTAATACTTGTGCATTGTAGGAAAAATTAGAACGACATAATATTCTAATAAAATTAGTAAAATTGTGTGTTAGAATATATATACAGAAATCCGAAAAATACCCAGAACCCAATCCGAGCACCCCACTATCCACGTGGTCTTGGTCTATCTTACCCCTAGAGTGTTCTGTTGAGAGCCCGGAGCGGATAAGGCTGGTCGCCGAAGGCGACCAGCCTCATCCGCTCCCTACGCATTCGTTCATGCGCTTTCGCACAGCGGGAGAGGTATGTCCTCCTTCCGCGCCGGAGCCGTGTTATACTAATTTCAATGGTGGTAGGTTAAATTTTTTTCGTAACGTAATTATGTGGATAAACCGTCTAATTTTGAAGTTAGATAGGTTAGGGTTATTTATTTATTTTTTATAACGAAATTATGTCGATAATCTAATTTATCTAAGCTCAAAATTAAAAAGATTTACGATTAAATAGGTTTTGCCTTCATATAAAAAATGTATTGAAAATAATCCCGACTGAATAGGCTGTATGGTCTTAGACTTTTGCCTGTTTGATAGATAGAACGAAAACATCTACATCGATATGTCAGTTCATATTAATCTGTTCTTCGTATCGTATATTAGGTGCTCTTGTCAAATGTCAATCAAGAGATAGTTTTAACGTAAATACGAATAATATTATGTATAAAAGTGTTACAAATAGTTTCTACGTACATACCTACGTGTATTATTATAATGTGTAAGTGTTTTAAAAGCTACGGAACGGAGTATGAATGCACTTCTTGCAGCATCGGAGCTAAAATACGTATAATTAAAATTAGGTATTCGGTAAGTAGTTAAATAATTTTTGCCTTAAAAATTTTTGCCATGATATCGTTATAATCATGAGATTTCTAGGGATGGGAGAGGCACCAGAGGATAATCCACCACACCTCCTCCCCCCACTTTTTCAAAAAACCCCATAAATCGAAATACTATTGTCTAAAGGCTTACCGTAATAAATATTAATATGATTAAAATAATAAATAAAATAAAATATAAACCCAATTTATTGTTTACTAGCTTCTGCACGCGACTGCGTCGGCGTGGACTCCGCTCCTATTGGTCTTAGCGTGATGACACATAGCCTATAGCCTTCCTCGATAAATGGGCTATCTAACACTGAAAGAATTTTTCAAATCGGCCCAGTAGTTCCAGAGATTACCGCGTTCAAACAAACAACCAAACAAACAAACTCTTCAGCTTTATTATATTAGTATAGATTGATTCTTTCAAAAGTCTTAACATAGCTTGATTATAAAAAAAATACTACTATTTAAAAAATTCAAACAAATTTTAGTCAGCTCTACCACAGTCCACACCCATTAAGGTAAGTTGTCTCGTGTCCACATTCTTACCGCACAAGTTGACCTGCATTTGATTTAAATTTTTAGGTCACTGGAAGTGATTCACGTTAATTGTTCACAAATTATACTTCACAAGTAGTACTGACGATTTAATAATGTTAATGTTTAATTACTTATTGAAGATAGTATTTAAAAACAGATTATTATTCAATACATATTATCTTAATTACAAGAACAAATTACTCTATGTAAGCATGATTGCTCAAAGGAACACACACAGGTAACCAAATGGATGTAATCAATTAGTCCTGTAATTAGAACAATTGCAACCTGATAGTAACAAGTAGTCATTGAGCTGTAATTTATTTAGTTATTACTTCTACCCAAGATCAGAATGAAGTTTCCGTATTTCTTAATAACTGGCATAAAATACAATAAAACTATTTGCTAAATAATACTATCACAACCACATATCCCACACTCAAACTACCTATGCTAGTACATTCTAATAACCCATAAAACTAATTAGGTGTTTTATATCAAGAGGGTAGAATGGTTATTTGTATGTACTCTTTTGTGTACTTTCTAGAACCCACTTGCGTTATATCTAACAACAAAGCTTTGTATTGCAGCGTTCCGATTACGAGGTAGAGAGAACCAGGTAATTACAAGCACTAGAGACATAATTACTTAAGACTCGAAGAATATTGGATTGTTACTACTGTTGTTATACTAATAATAATAATAACCATGATGTCATTTATTGTTCATCTATCTTAATTATTTATGATTAACTTTAATAAAGATTAAATAAAAAAACGGATAATTTGAAGTTCAAAGGTTGAACAAATATAAGAAGAAATAAAATCCGCCATTTACGTCAGCACTATAAGCGAGGTCCACAATTGGCATGACGGCTCGATATTGGTGTCAATATCAGAGTACACCAAGGTGAGTTCGAGAATTCATTTTCGTGTCGAATCGATTAAAATACCTAAACAACGTAGACACAATAACGGACACGCAACCTATTTTATACCATAAAATAAACATGGAGCTTCTCTTTTGACGCACTTATCAAATGCACTGAAAAATGCAATAAGAATAAACTTGGATATCTCAATGTCTTTCGGTTCATCCTAGACTATATCTTTGCCCAACCCACATATTAAGATAAATATTAAATACTATTCATCCATAACAAATAAAAAAATCACTTGAACAAATATTCATTTTGTTTTCTATATAGTCTTAAATAAAACCCTTTATTCAGTAGGTACCTAACCCAGTCTCCCCTTGGGGACGACCCAATTTAAGCCCTCAGCGTTCTGACCTACTTTTGGAAACCGCTCATTTAGTACAGTGGCTTAAAATTGGGGTTGCATATCTACATGCCTTGTCCTCGAATACTAGGGGTTTCGATGTGCCCGAAGTATTTAATTATTCCGAATTCATTTAAGAACTTCCGAGATATTTGTATAAAATGTTATTCTGTTGTTAATTTTAAATTTATGATAGCCATTTGTAAAATAGGTATATTATAGGTATATTTATATACAATATCAAGACGTCAAATACTGTAATTGTTTTGTTGAAAGTTTGAATAATGTATTTTAAGTGAACAAAGATTTTTTTATTGAAACGAATAATTTCACTCGTTTTTTACTTAGCTATACATATGACTAATAATAATATTAATATATTAAAAGTATATTAGTAAGTACTAGAAAACTCTAACTCTCAAAATGGATTTTAGTTGGCGAAATGTCCTATTATGATTTCCACACAGGTAATTACTTACTGATCGATTTGGAAAAAAAAACTAAATAAAAATACTAAACAAATGTTTTATTACGAAAGTGATAGTCTAGCCCAAATCATAGTTCAATGACCGCCGTGCCCGCAAGTGTTGAATGTGGATTTTGTAATGAGAGCTCACAAGGCCGTCGAATTTTTAGCCGCTGATTTCGTCATGTCAAAAAATACCGATATTTACAATTAATTGTAAGCATTTACTTTTTGAGAACGTTTACATGTTTTTAACATTTTTTTGTTTTCGGTATTAATTAGAGAATTGCAAACTGAGAAACATTCATTATTTTTACAATTACATAAATTCGCTTACAATAAGTATTTAGCGAGCAATTAATAAAGTTAGATAATGTTTGATTGTATAATTTAAATAATACATATATAGTTTTTTTTTTTTTTTGTATTCTACAAATAGAACATTGCTTTTACATGCTTACTGTTAGATTATTATTACTTACACGTATTTTTACCGTTGTGCTACTTTTTTTTTAAACAAATTCATATAATAAATTACATTATCAACAAATTTTATTTTAAGACGGAATACTTAATTTAAACACTTCCGCATTCATATGCGATTAGTATTTCGTTTCCTGTCACCATTATTATTGTTTATGTATACATATCAGCTGTATGTATAGTATAACAAAATCGAAGGCCGGAAAATTCTCTACTACTAACTTTTTTTTATTACTATTGTTGTTGTATGTTGAAACTGAATATTCAAACCGATGTTTACTGCGCTAAACTACAGCTACATAGATACATTTATTGGTATAATAAAATTTTAAATCAACTTTATAAACGAGAAAATCTTACTGCTTACTCTATCTACTCTAGCGCTTATGTAATATATACGAGTATATTGCTGTAATTACATAACTAATGTAAAACACAACATTGTTGTATGCGGAGAAAACGGTCGTAAAGTATTTAAATATTATCTACATAATATTATCCTAAAATTACACATGAGAAACTACTTTATATGTCTGTAGTACTACCTAGTACGTAATAACACAAGTTTTGGTGAATCAATACTTAGTAAAGAAAACTACATACAAAATTGAATGCGATAGAACTTACTCATTATTCTTATACTCCCACGTTATTGAATGTGATCCGTGGATGTGATGCACGACACGGTTTAAAATAAAAATTATGATTTAAAAAGTAGATAGATAGATGATTACAATTTAAAAAATAGAAACAAAAATTAATAATGGATAGTTATATGTAACTACTATAAGTAATTAAAATATTTTCATAATTGGAAATTGTGTGGGTTATTTGTTTTATTGAATCGATTTAATCAAATATTTTTTGTCCATATAGGTACAACTTAATTACACGACGTTTTTCCGAATCGAGATATTTTAAATATTTAAGGTCAGTCAATCGGGCTCGATTTCACTTTCATAACGATTATGTACCGTTTTCACTTTAGACGTCTTATTGCTAACAACGGAAAATTTTCAAATACGAGAAACAATCATTAATTACATAGACTAGTGGCATCACCTCTGTGTTCGTCCTCGTGATAACTATAAATAGTGGCGCGATAAAGACGAGTAAGCGGCTGTTATCACTGACAACAAATAAGAAATAAACAACAGAACTTCAGACATCTGGAATATTATCTCAACATAACTCGGTTTTTTTTAAAATATATTTTTTGGTCGTACGATTCAAATACAGAATTTATATGTTTAACAATTAAAAAATAATAGTCGGATTCATAAATAATTCCGTATTCCTGTACAATATTTAGACATAGGTACATATTTTTAGTCAAGTAAACAAAACTGAATTACTAAGTTTCTTGTATTTATGTACTCTCGAAATTAGGTATAATTGTGTTTGCTCGAAAACGAAAAAAAAACTGACTTCAATTACATCGTACAAGTAATAGCGTGAGCTATACGAAAGTTCGAAAGTGAGCTAGACGAAATAAAATAACAAGTGCGAGTCGGACTCCCGCACGAAGGGTTCCGTACCATTGACTAGGTACATTGATTTTAATATCGGGCAAAAAGCGGCTAAAAATCACTTTTGTTGTATGAGAGCAAAAATAGGCAAAAATGACGTTTTTTGTATGGGACCCCCCTTAAATATTAATTTTATTATTTATTATTAAAGTAAAAATACAACTGAGTATTTTGTGAATATTTCAAGTGCCTACCTGTTGCCATTATTGATATCGAGCAAAAAAGGGCAAGAAAATCGCGTTTGTTGTATGGGAGCCCCCCTTAAATATTTATTTTATTTTGTTTTTAGTATTTGTTGTTATAGCGGCAACAGAAATACATAATTTGTGAAAATTTCAACTGTCCAGCTATCGCCGTTCTTGAGATACAGCCTGGTGACAGACGGACGGACGGACGGACAGCGAAGTCTTAGTAATAGGGTCCCGTTTTTACCCTTTGGGTACGGAACCCTAAAAAGAATAATCAAAATCGGACTATTCTGTAAAAAGTTATGTTATGCGTGGTCATACCTTACAATCAGTGAGTGAACAATCAATCATCCCCTGTTTTCCTACCCTTAGGGTTGGATTTTTATTTTCAAATTTATATGGGACCAACTTCGGGGTATATTCTTTCCAATAAAAAAAGGATTATCAAAATCGGACTACTCTGTAAAAAGTTATGCGTGGAATACATAAAAAATATACGCGTCGAATACATAAACTCTTCCGTTTTTTCGTCGGTTAAAAATATATAGGTAACTTTTACAGTATAAAAAAATAAAAAATGCTTTTGACAAACGATCTGTTAAATTCACCTTTGAATATGGAATTTAAAAAATGAGAGTTCAAAACGAGTAAATTCATAAAACAGTCATAGATAGGTGCCAAAAAGACTTTTTTTACTTTATCACTATCAGTTTAATTTGCAACGTTATCTTATTATAAGTAATATTGTTAACGCAACGGTTCGACAGGATGACCTTTGACTACGATAGTCTGTTAATTAGGTTTATTTTTCTCGTGTTTATGGTCAACATTTTTCAATAAGTTGTTTCATTATAATAAGGTAATTTGTTGAATCCTCTAAAAAAATTATAACTGAAAGATTCTTAAAACAAAAAAAATATCTTTAGAGTTTTAGACCACACGACTGAAGTTAAACTTCTGTACAATAGGCCTGTAATGTGTCTTACTGTCTTATAATATACGAAACGTAAATGGCTATGAGAAAAAGAGAGAAATAAAATATGTGCTCGCACCTCTCTCTCCCCAAATCAAGCGTGCAAGTCAAGTTTTACTTCAAAAATATTGACACGTTCGTAACGTTGTTGAAAGAAAATTTATTTATATATTTATTTATTTACACTTTATTGTACACCACAACTACATTTTAAACATTAAACACATTTAAAGACATTTACAGACTGTGAAGTACAATGGGCGGACTTATGGCTATTTACCTAGCCATTTCTTCCATGCAGACATCCCAAGTCACAAAATTTCACAAAAAGAAACAATAAAAATAACAATATGTACACTATTTATTCATTAATCATGTAACACACTAATCAATATAATTATTGTAAATTATAAACATTGTAAATTAGTTTATATCCATTGCAATCAAATTCTAAACTGTTATAGGTATAACTTCCATTGCTGATTTTAAATTCAATTCAAATTTTTCAATTTCAAATTCTTTTGTCTATTTGAAAAGTGTAACAACCAACTAACCCCATTTGATTTATTGGTAAAGCTTTGTAGTTTAACGACACGCAAAATATTGATTATAATCATATTATGTTTATAATAATACGGCGACGTACAAAAAAATAAGTGAAATTCAAAGTGCAACTCAGATAAGATAACGCAGATGGTGATTTCGCAACAGTCTAGCTCTGCGCTCACCAGATGACAGTTTAGGCTGATCATGGTAGTTTATTAAGAAAAATTATATTTTCATACAAATATAATTCTAAAATAAAGCAATGCAACAGCTTATATTATTCGTATTGGAATGAAATAAAATACACGTGACAACAAGATTCAAATAAAATTGTGTTCGATAGACTGTCAATAGTGAAAGGTTTTTGTTACGGACGGCTTACGTCAAACATGATTTGAAAATGTAAATATAAAAATTGTAATGTAAATAAAGAGCTTAGTATGTAAGGTATAATAATAGATTTAAGGAAAGATTATATCTAGCAAGTAAGCCTACTATGTAAACTAGTTACTAAGCAAACGCTACAATAAAATTGTAAGAGTGAGGCGAATGTACGGTTAGAGAGAGAGAGCAGGAGGTGGCACTAGGTGCGAGAGAGAGAGCAACATATAGTGGTACGCGTCTTCCACGCGTGCGAGCGGCAATTGGTCGCTCTCGTTGGCGGGCAAACGAGGCGGGCAGTGATTGGTCTACGCAACGTCACGTGACCAATACCTGCCGCCATTGGCCGGCGGAAGGTTGGCGCCAAACAGAAACTAACCGCCATTGGTTGCTCGCTCTCTCTCAAACATGATTGGTCACCCCTCTCAAACTCGCGGCTGTTACCGAGGTGGGGACTCTCTATAAAAGAGCGGGTCCCAGCTACAGCAAACCACTCTCTACCGAACATTCGCCGACTCAAGAACAAGAAACAAGGAAGAAATAAATAAATAAGGAAGAAAATAAAGAAAAAATACGGAGGACTCTGAAGTTTTAATTTGAAGAAACCCTCGGTCCTCAACATTGCGTGGTCCTTCGAGAAGCCGGATCCAGAAGAAAGAAAACCAGCGTGGGAAATTTCTACAAGGAATTCAGAAGAAATTCATCGTGGGATTTTTCATTGAAGAATTCTGCCTAGTTGGAATTCCGAAGAAATTCCAATTGGAATCCGGAAGACATATCGGCGGGTAAAAATTCTTATTGGAAGTCGAAGCACGAAGCCAACGTGGGAATTTCCAATTAGAAGACAGAAAAATCAACGCCATGGCCCATAGTACGAGAAGCCGCAAGAACAGGTCGGAATCAGGACTCGGCGAATCGGAACGCGCCTTACAAGCAAGTTCATCCACGTTTCACCGAATCCATGAAGAACCGCCAAGATCACCATCGACGGCCGTAGGAACGATACCGATCGGAAGAACGATTGAAAGATCACCGGTACGAATCCCTATGGCACCGCCGGCACCCCTCGCCCCGCTAGAAGAAGACATCGCTCAAGCGTCGACATCACTACGGACGGAGACAACACAGTCGCACAGGCCTCCATCGCCTACACCTACAGGAACAGTGCGGTCTCGACGGTCGACGAGCAGCGCTGTAGCTCGCATTAGAGTGGCTGAATATGAAGCCGCGAAGCAACTAGCGGAGATTCAAGAGAGGCGCCTGAATATGCAAGAAAACCTAATCAAGAAGCGATTAGAAGCGGACATCTCAGCCATAGAAGCGGATGAAGCAGCGAGCGTTGACGAAAATGAAAGAGTCTGCGAATGGATCGACAGAAGTCAAGCTACCAATCAGCCACGGGAATCAAACGTACAACCTCCACCCGCAATTGAAGTACGGGGGGAGGAGCGGACGCAACAAAGAGGGAAAGGCATCGAACAACTAGCAAACGTGCTAGAGAAGATGATCCATTCCAGACCGCCGCCGCGACAGACGACAGACCTCCCGCCATTCGACGGTAGCATCATGGAGTGGCTTCCATTCAAGGCGGCTATGGAAGATTCGACGCGGCTGTACAAGTTCAGCGCAACAGAGAACCTTCTACGACTAAGAAATAGCCTCCGAGGGGAAGCCAGAGAGATAGTGATCTCTCAGCTGTACACGGCGACGCACCCGGACCTCATCATGAAGACACTTGAAATGAAGTATGGCCGGCCCGAGTACGTCATCAACAAAGCTCTTGAAGACTTGAAGAGACTTCCAAGGGTCGACAGCTCCAGCGGGGAACTGAACGTGTTGGCCGTGAGTAGTGTGTTTGTACCAGTTCTGGCTCACGAGCCAGAACTGGTACAAACGGTCGGTCCTCTGATCGAGTGATCCTAAAAAAAAAAAAAAAAAAAAAAAAAAAAAAAAAAAAAAAAAAAAAAAAAAAAAAAAAAAAAAAAAAAAAAAAAAAGGTTTTGGGGTCATCTAAATCGATTGCACGCATCCATTTTGTGCTAACTCTAACGATTCGCGACTTAGGTTTCTACATTTGCAAACTCCAGTACCCTTAATTACCTCTATTGTCCGCTTATCTATCGTTCCTCGAGCATCGTCGCTATTGTGCTCCATCCATTGTTTCTCGAAAAAGGTCGTTGCCGCTCTTATCTGTTTCTAATGATGCACCTTGCTTATCTGTGCTATTGTATTATATTATTATCATTCTTTGTTATTCTCAATGTATATATATATATATAAAAATAAATAAAATTGGAGTGTCTGTTTGTAATATTAAAATAACCGTGTTTTACTAAACTCATATGTATGCATACTCAGTACATATACCAAAATATTTATTTATAATTTTTGTGTGTCTGTCACTGAACAGTAACTATTTTGTAAAGCTCAACGCGGATGAAGTCGCAGGCACAGCTAGTCATAAATAAAACTCATACTTTTTTTTGTTACAATTTTTATTTCCAAAATGTTATTGCTGATTATGTATAAAATAGGAGCGAAACATCTCATCCACTAAAATATCGTTGTACAATGTGTTCCCTGTAAAAATGCTCGTAAAACTGTGCATTGAACATCCCCGAAACTTATACAGCAAATACATTAAACAATATTCGCCACAAACTGAAGTCCACTCATTCTGAATCATATCAACATTCCAGTCCCATCTTTTACAATTCCTTTTTAAAAACTCTAGATGATATCGTGCAGGTGATCGTCCGTATGAATCAAAATATTGACCGATGCCATTCGTATCGATATGTAAAGCTATCCAATGTGAGCCTGGTTTATCATCTGTATCTAAATTGCATATTATATACGTTGGTACGTGGGTATACATGGGCAGTCTATTAGCAGCATAAACATTATTTTCTAGACTGGGGTGAATCTTTTTCAGATGTTGTTGTACATCTAGTGTATCCATGATATTACTGCTATTAGTAGATTATTACTGTACCAATCTATTCAATGGTTAACATAGGAATGATTAATTATATTGATTTCTAAATATTAAATCATATTCCTTAGTGATAATTTGTATGATTCATCAGCGTAGCGCGTCTCGTCGTGTCGTCAATACGAAACATACTTTCTAAATATTAAATCACATTCCTTAGTGATAATTTGTATGATTCATCAGTGTAGTGCGTCTCGTCAATACGAAAGAATGCGAGATAAGCTTGTTGACTCATAAAGTTACATCAGTTTCACTGTGGAAATACCTTAGATAAGATATATCCTATCGGTGCTTTATAAGGGCGAGCAGCTGCCATTATGGAATCAGTGTATAGTCGTTTGACCGCAGTGGATCTACCAATACTACGTTTGTATTACTTCAACGCTTCAATGGACCCGGACGTAAGTGTTTATTCTCTTGACAAACTTACTTTTCTTTCTGTTGTTTTCTTACGTGTGTGTGATTAAGTGTAAACAAATTGATATTAACATGATAACTGTGTTGTTGCAGAAATCATTCAACTTCAATGAAAATACCTATAAATATTACTACTCGCCACTCTCCCCTCAAGAAGAGAGTGATAACATCGTCATTAATAATGGTGAAAAAAGAAAATCGCAATCGATTGATCATTTTTTTGAAGCTCAATCAAAAATAAGAAAGAGGAAGCTGTTATCGTCAACCGTAGCACGAGCCGCTAGAGATGGTGTATCATACATTTCTACTAATTCCGACGACGGAGATCAAGCGACGCATCTCATAAAAATTGAAATATACGATATGAAGAAGCTATGCAAGATTCCAACTACTGATCATTGGAAACATGCTTCCACGAGGATTAAATATTATGTGAAGAATAATGAGGATAGCATCTACGACAACACAAACACCCTCGTATACAATATTACGAAGACAATAGCAGAAAGTGAAAAAGTTAAAAAATACTTTTTTAACAATGACAGTCATTAGCTGATCATTAGTGAATTCTGTTTACTTAAACATTCCTTAGTGATAATTTGTATGATTCATCAGTGTAGTGCGTCTCGTCAATACGAAAGAATGCGAGATAAGTGAAAAAGTTAAAAAATACTTTTTTAACAATGACAGTCATTAGCTGATCATTAGTGAATTCTGTTTACTTAAATTACTTCTTTGTACTCATTATATTCTTTTTCTAATCATTTGTAAATCTATAAATATTGAACATTATTCGAAATTGGGTATCAGTTGGTGAACCAACACTGAACAGTAACTTACTCGGCTACCTATTTTTCTCTTTACTATAAAGATGGAAAACTTCAGTGAAGTATGCACCAGTGCTTTCTTTTCCACACCCATGGAAGAGAATATGGAACTGTTCAATAGTGAATTGAATCAGGAGCTGTCTAAAGTTTGTGATGAAATGGAGAAAGGTGAACTGTACGATTCATCATATGATGCTGAGTTGTATAATCACTGTGCAATGGTTGAAACACAGTTTATGTAAGTAAAATAAATTACGATCATAATTTACACATTGTCTTATATCGTCTTTTTATAAATTTAAACATTTTTACAGTCAACCACTACAACTTGGAAAAGGTATGGAGCGAACGAGTAGCGAAGAACTTAAGATCATAAAAAAACCAACAATTGAAGGAGGAGCATCTACCTCTGCAGGGAACAGTGTCGGTAGCGACAATCAAGTGGAATGTCTAACGTGTCATATATTTATCAAAAAAAGGTATTTAGCTAATCATTTTAAAAGTAATGTTCACAAAAATAATCTTTTAAATTCCCATAATACTTTATCAAACGTTAATGTTATTGAATCTGCTTTTGGAAATAGAATTTTAACTTACAAAATCAAGAATAAAGTAGATCATTCGACACGAGTAAATTTTGAAACCCCTGAACTATTTTTAGATTCTATTAAGGATGATATTTTATTTTTAATACAAGAGTGTATTCATCAACACATAATTTTTAAAGTAAATTTCATATTGCATGCTGATTTTGTTCAACAAACTAAAGATATTCATGATACATTCGATTTTCAAACATTTAACTATATTATTTGTCAAGGAGATGACTTAAATATTTTTCTTTCATCTTTAAATGATACAATTACTAGTAAAATTAGTGCATTTGAAAAAAAAGATAGTGGATGGAGTCTAAAAAACATAAAATCTATAGACATGAATGTTAATAAATTCAACCCCCTACGCGGTACTTCATACTTAGATCTGCCCATTGATATCAAATTAAAAAAAGCTGTTATAAATGTAAAAAACAAAGATTATTTTTGTTTTAAATGGGCGTTACTCTCAGCGTTATATCCAGTAAACAAAAACGCGGATCGAGTATCATCGTACGTTAAACATGTAAATAAGCTTAAATTTGATGGTATTTCCTTTCCAGTTAAAATTTCTGACATAGCAAAAGTAGAGAAATTAAATGATATTAGTATTAACGTTTTTGGATTAGAATATATTAAAGAAAAACGGTGTAATTCTATCGTAGGCCCATTATTTTTAACAAAGTGTCGTAAAGCTAGACATATAAATTTATTATTTCTTTCTAAGGATATGAAAAATCATTATTGTTACATAAAAAATTTATCGCGGTTAGTCAGTAAACAAATTTCAAAAGATGGTCACATCATGTACATTTGTGAAGCATGTCTACTTCATTTTCCATCTCGGGAAAGGTTAAATAACCATGAACAATACGATTGTGCACACATTTGTACAGAATTACCAAACAGTGAAACTTTAAAAAAGAATTGGTTTGGTCAACCTATTTCAAATGATAAAATTAAATTTGATAGTTATGAAAAGAAGTTAAAGATACCATTCGTGATTTATGCTGATTTTGAAGCATTTTTAAAACCAATAGAATCATGTTCTAACGATCCATCCAAACCTTTCACGCATAATATTCAGAAACATGAAGTGCATAGTTTTGGTTATTATATAAAATGTTCATTTGATAATAAATTATCAAAATATGTAACATATTGCGGACCCAACTGTGCACAAGTGTTTATGGAAAGTTTATCTAACAATTTAAAAGAAATAAATAGACTTCAAAAATGTCCAGTTCCGCTTACAAATCAAGACAAAAGTCATATTTCAAATGCAACCATTTGTCATATTTGTGAAACAGAGTTAACAGAACTTTTTTATGATTTTGATTATTACACTGGTAGTTTTATAGGTGTTGCTCATGAATCATGTATCTCGAAGTTCAAAACACCACGTCATATACCAATATTTTTACACAACCTTAGTCACTATGATGCTCATTTTATTGTTCATGCATTAAACTTTTGTGATGGTGAAGTCGAAGTTATCCCTCAAAATAAAGAAAAATATATATCCTTTTCCAAAAAAATAAAAATAAATAACCATGAAATTATATTGAGATTCGTAGATTCATTTAAGTTTTTACCATGTAAATTAGAAGAATTAGCCAAAAATCTCAGTAATGATCAATTTCAAGAATTACGTAGAAGTTTTCCAAGTGATGAAGATTTCATTCGTTTAAAACGGAAAGGGGTTTATCCATATGAATTTATGACTAATTATGATAGTTTAAACCTAACGTCGCTCCCTGAACAAAAAAATTTTTATAGCTCACTCACAGATTCACATATTTCAAATGATGATTACAATCATGCTAAAGATGTTTGGGAACACTTTGGTTGTTGTAATATGTTAGATTATTCAAACTTGTATTTAAAAACAGACGTTTTACTTTTATCCGATGTATTTGAAAACTTTAGAATGCTATGCATTAATACTTATGATTTAGACCCTACCCATTATTACACAGCCCCAGGATTAAGTTGGGATGCAATGCTCAAATATACAAAAATAGAATTAGAACTTTTAACAGATTATGAGAAAATTGCATTTATTAGATCAGGTATCAGGGGTGGTGTATCTCAATGTAGTAATCGTTATGCTAGAGCTAATAACAAATACATGGAGGATTATGATGCAGGGAAACCAAATTCGTATATCACATATTTTGACGCTAACAATTTGTATGGTTGGGCTATGTCTCAATATCTTCCTACTGGTGGATTTGAATGGGTAAATCCGAAAACAGATTTTAATGTGTCTGAGACATCGGACTTCGGTTTCATTTTAGAAGTTGATTTGGAATATCCAGATGAGCTTCATGATTTACATTCGGACTTTCCTTTATGCCCAGAAAACATTTGTGTAGGCAATACTAATGAGAATAAACTAGTGCCAAATTTAAATAATAAAGTTAAATATGTAATTCATTACAGAAATTTAAAGCAGTGCATAGAAATGGGGGTTAAATTAACTAAAATTCATAGAGTATTAGAATTTAAACAGTCTCCCTGGTTGAAAATGTACATAGATCTAAATACAAAATTCAGAACGTTAGCAAAATCAGATTTTGAAAAAGATTTTTATAAGTTAATGAATAATTCAATCTTCGGTAAGACTATGGAGAATATTGAAAAAAGAGTTAACGTAAAATTAGTTACACACTGGGAGAACCAGGGTAAAGCTTTAGGTGCTCAAGATCTAATCGCTAAACCACAATTTCATAGTGTTTCAATATTTTCGGAAGACCTTGTTGCAGTTCAGTTGCGAAAGACTAAGTTAATATATAACAAACCAATTTATTTAGGGTTTTGTATTTTAGATATTTCAAAAACATTAATGTATGATTTTCATTATAACTATATGATTAAAAAGTTTAGTCATATCAAATTATTGTATACAGATACGGATAGTTTAATATATCATATATTTACAGATGATTTTTACATTGATATAAAGCCTGACCTTTCCTCATACTTTGATACCTCAGATTATGATACAAATAATATTTTTGATTATCCAAAATTAAATAAAAAGAAGTTAGGTTTTTTCAAAGATGAAAATAATGGTAAAATCATGAAAGAATTTGTGGGTTTAAGATCTAAAATGTACGCTTTTAACTTAGAGAATAAGACTATAGCCAAGGCAAAAGGAGTAAATAAATGTATCACTAAAAAGATGACAATGAATAGTTATAAGTCTTCTCTATTTAATAAAAAAGTGCAATATTATAGTATGCTTAGATTTAAATCAATTAAACACACAATTTTTACACAAAAATTAAATAAGATTGGTTTATCGTATAATGACACAAAGAGGCATATTTTAGATAACAATATTGAAACATTAGCTTGGGGTCATTATAAATTGTGCTAAATGTTAATAGTTTTTACTTTTATGTCTGTGTGTGTAAATAAAATTTGTACTGATCATAAAATTATGTAGTTTGTACTGATTGTAAATAATGTGACATAGAGTTTATTACATATTTAATAATTGTTTGATTGTATATAACTTAAGATAATTGTTTAAAATTCTCATGTACTAATTGTGTTAGAAATAATATACAAATCATTCTGTTTTATATATATTAATTGTTTAAACCAAAACTTTCATTTTTTATTTCACCCCCTAGAACCTTAGACGTGTGTAATGTTTCACTTTATCCATCCGTTTACTGCTATTGTAGCAGGACCAAGTGGATGTGGGAAGTCAAATTTTGTAACAAATTTCATAAAATCAGTTACAGAAATATGTAATTGTGATTTTAATCAGATCACATGGTGCTTTGATGAAATGCAACCTTTATATAATTTACCAAATGTTAACTATCATCAAGGAATTCCAAATCTTAATATGTTTGATGGTGAAAACCCACATCTTGTTATTATTGATGATCTGATGAGAGAGTCTGATGGAAGAATTGTGGATATATTTACAAAAGGTAGTCATCACAGGAATCTTAGTGTATTTTATTTAACACAAAATTTATTTCATCAGGGTAAAGGTCAAAGAGATATTTCTTTAAACTCAAGTTATATAATATATTTTAAAAATCCTAGAGATAAAACTCAAATAAGATATTTAGCACGACAAGTGTCACCGGATAACCCAAAGTTCATTGAAGATGCCTACAGGGATGCAACTCTAGAAGCACATGGATATTTAATGGTAGATTTAAAACAGAATACCAATGATTTTTGTCGTATCAAGTCAAATGTCTTCCCATTTAATGGTTTCTGTACAGTCTACGTCCCCACAAAAGAGTTTAAATACACCAAGAATCAAACAATTCAAATCATTTCTAAATGATGCATCGTCGAGTCACAACGCATAAGCATTTGCTAAACGCTTTGCATACGCTTAAACCAAAATATCAAAGAGCATTACTTAAAACGTGTGACGAAGAAGAAATAAATTGTATTTGTGAATGTATTCATAACGTTTTACAAGGAAAGGTACCTCTTAAAGATCAAGATAAACAAAAATTGAATAAACATAAAAATATACTCCGTAAATTGGTGCGTAAGTGTAAACATAAAATAAGAAAAAACATAATTATACAAAAAGGAGGAGCTTTCTTACCAGTAATATTAGGTGCAATATTGAGTGGATTAGTAAGTGGACTAGTCAGTTAACATGGAAAATGCAAAGAAAATGATACTAATTGAACCTGGATTGATTGAAAAATTAAAACAAGAAAATAAGGTTAATAGTAATTTGTCTCGATTAGATATGGAAATGCAAAATATTATGAATAGTAAGATAGAAGACCGAAAGAAGTGGATGTTATATTTACAAACACTACAAAGATATCTTCACTTTGCCGAAGAGGATCGTCAACCACTCAGATTACCAATTTATTCTGATACATCTAATGAAGATTCAAATGAGTCTAAAATTGGATTTAAAAATAAAGATAGAGATTTAAAAAGTTCAGTTGATGCTGAATCTTTGTTGGAAGAGAATCGTTCCATTAAAAGTAAAGAAAATGATACAAAACCACTTTATACAACAGCTCAAATACTCAGTTTAATACCAAAAACTTATAATAAAAAAGGTGAGTTATTATTAAACTTAGTTGAAACAAGTAAAAGTAAAATAAATTGGGATAATGAAGGCACAGTCATAATTGATAATGAAAAAATTCCTGGAAGTAATATTGTTGATTTAATAAATGATTCACTAAGACCCTTAAAAAGAAGTGATCCGATAGGGTGGGATAGATTTGCTAAAGCATTAAAAGATATTAAAGTACCACTTACTTATATTGGAAATCCAAAGAGATGTGAGTTTATTAACCGGCTTCAAGTAAAAGATCTAAACAAATCCTCTGAGACTGAAGTTCAAGAGTTTTCTACACCAAGAAGTGGAGATAAAAAATCTGAAACTAAAATAGAGTTTTCTACACCGGGAAGTCGAGATAAAAAATCTATATCTAAAATACGTAAAAAGTTTGATTGGGAAAAATGGACCCCGTACTAGAAGAAATTAACAGGATTTATTATGATCCATCTAACCCCGCTGGTTTTGGTAGTATTGATAAATTATCGAAAGCCATGAATGGTAAAATGGATAAAAAGCAAGTAAAGGAATGGTTACAATCACAAGAAACATACACATTACATAAACCCATTCAAAAAAAATTCCCACGTAATAGGTACATTCTATCAAATATTAATGAATTGTGGCAAGCTGATTTAAGTGATATGCGAACTTATTCTCAATATAATGATGGTTTCAACTATATACTTTGTGTTATTGATGTATTTAGTAAATATGCTTTTGCAAGATCAATGAAAAAGAAAAACTCAGAAACTATTAAAGAATGTTTTGAAAGTATATTTACTGAAAGTAATTTAACACCTACTCACATACAATCTGATAAAGGTACAGAATTTGTTTCAAAAGATGTACAAAAATACTTTAAATCCAAAAAGATTAATTACTATACCACTAACAATCCTGATATTAAGGCCAGTATTGTTGAACGATTTCAAAGAACTCTAAAAATGAAAATGTGGCGTTATTTCACTCATAATAATACTTATAGATATATAGATGTTTTACAAGATTTAATATATTCTTATAATCACAGCTTTCACTCTAGTATTAAGATGTGTCCATGTGATGTGAATTCCAACAATATTATGACGGTTTGGACTAATCTTTATGATAGACGATCAAACAAACTTTCCAAAATCAACTTTCAAAAACCAAATTTCAATGTGGGTGATTATGTTCGAATAACTAAATATAAACATGTTTTCCAAAAAGGATATGAATCAAACTGGAGTGATGAAATATTTATTATATCTTCAATAATTGATAGATCTCCATGGGTTGTTTATACAATAACAGATTTACAAAATGAACCAATAGTTGGTACTTTTTATGAAAGGGAATTACAGAAAATCACTTACAACCCCACCTCACAATATAAAATAGATAAAATAATTGACACTCGTTATTCAGGTAACAGAAAAGAAGTATTAGTGAAGTGGAGAGGTTATCCAAATAAATTTAACAGTTGGATTTTAGCTTCTAGTTTAAAAGAAATATGAATAAAGAAAGTTTTTATTTAACATTGCTCAGCAATAGTTCAATGGAATACTTTCCTGATAACAAGACCACAAATTTTTCAACGAAATTACCAAAAGTTATAAAATTAGAAGGTGAATGGTCGGTTGGAGTTGTTGAGTTTCAATATCCATGTACCATGTTTACTGTTCAAGATCATGAAAATGTTATATACATTACAAAATCCATGATAATGCCTAGTGAAGATAAACCATCCACAGTGCACTACAAAAAACATATTCCAGCTACCAGCTATGCTAACGTTGAGCATATTTTAAAAGCATTAAGTGGTATCGGAGAGAGCATAAAATTTCGTTATGATGAAATAACAAAATTTGTTTCTGTTTCTGCTTTGGATAAAAATATAACATCTATAACATTATCACCCAAATTAAGTTTACAACTAGGTTATGAACCAAATAAAAATCTCCTAGACAGAAATTTCGGAAAGTGTCCTGCTAATTTACACTTAGGGTTACCATCTCAACTATTTCTATATTGCGACATTATCGATCCTCAGATTGTGGGTGATGTTATGACTCCCTTGCTAAGAGTAATTTCATTAGATCCTTCAAAATACATTTATGGAGCAAATAAAATGCACGTTTTCTCTCCACCTCACTACTTACCTGTTATGCGAAGAGAGTTCGATACGCTGGAAATAGTTATAAGATCGAGCACAGGACAGAAAATACCATTCCAGTTTGGAACCGTGTGTGTTAAACTACATTTCCGAAAATTGTGATAATGAATTCTCTTCGTGATCATCATATATGTCCATATGAAAATTATTATACACATCAAGCTGGTTCGGGGGTAGGAGTAATTTATAAGGGTTCACCATACCAACGTGGTCATGGTATTGGAAGCTTCTTAGGGGGGTTATTTAGATCAGTTTTACCTTTACTTTCAAGTGGGGCTCGAGTGGTTGGTAAAGAAGCATTAAACGCTGGAGTAGGACTTTTATCGGATATGATTCAAGCGCGTCCTATGGAAGCATCAATAAAAGATCGTCTAAAGCAAGTTAGTACGAATTTAAAACGAAAGGTTGATGGCAAAATTGATCGATTAAACATGACAGGTTCTGGGTATATAACTAAAAGAAAACGATTGACCTCGCTCATTCCACCATTAACTGCTAAAGTGAAAACCGCTAAAAAACTTGGTATAAATCCAAAAAATATCAAAGATATATTTTCAAATTAAATATGTCTTTCCTTCATAATAATTCTTGTGAGTGTGCTAAGTCAGAATTAGATTTGTTTGCACTACCGTCTACACAAACAAGCATTGAAAATGGATTGTGGATTCACTATAAACCAATTTCGTCTCTTGCTGATGATGGACCTATAGAGTTTCAAGTTCCTGGGACAGGTGATGACTACATAGATTTGTCTCATACATTACTCCACATAAAGGCAAAAGTATTAAATCAAGATTCAACTAAATTGACATCGAACACAGTAGTAGCACCTGTAAATAATTGGATGCATTCACTTTTTAGTCAACTTGATGTTTATTTAAACCAAAACTTGTATCACCACCTAATAATACCTATGCATATCGAGCATACATAGAAACCCTTTTAAACTATGCTCCTGCTGCTAAACAAT